>CAUYRT010069834.1:0-52367 GCA_963574885.1 Lepilemur ruficaudatus
TTGAGCCATCATGGCGTCCAGGTTCTAGACTTTAACTCTTGAATGATTTTACTTTGGAGAGTGTCTAATGTGCTGTTCAGTGTGTAATGCAGGTCTGAGTACTTCCTGTAGGGCTGGTCTGGTCTTTGCAAATTCCATCAGTGATTGCTTGTCTGGGAAGGTCTTTATTTCTCACTCACAGATGAAGCTTAATTTTGTCAGGTAGAGAATTCTACGTTGGCTATTATATAAAGCAAACCTTGTCTGATCTAAATAGCATGATAAACAATAATGCCATAGTAGCCGGGGACTTCAATGCCCCCCCTGAATGAACTGGACAGATCTTCCAAACAGATTAAATAAGCAAAGAAATAATGGACTTAAGCAGAGCTCTGGCAAAAGGGTCTGACAGACCTCTACAGAACATTCCACCCAAATATACATTCTTCTTATCAGCTCATGGAACTTTCTCAAAAATTGATTATGTAGTAGGCCATAAATCAGACCTCAACAAATTAAAAAAAAATAGAAATTATACAGTGTATGTTCTCATATCATAGTGGTATAAAACTAGAGTTCAATTCCAACAGAAATACCACTTCACAAAGTCATGGAAATTAAACAATCTATTGTTGAATAACTGTTAGGTTAAGGAGGAAATACAGAGAGAAATCAAAACATTCTTCAAACTAAATGATAACTGGGACACAAGTTATCAAAATCTGTGGGACACAGCAAAAGCATTCCTGAGAGGAAAACTAATAGCATTAAATGCTCACATACAAAAAATAGAAAGCTCAAAAATCAACAATCTAATAAACAGTCTCAAGGCATTGGAAAAGGAAGAGTAAATTAATTCCAAAACGAGCAGAAGAAAAGAAATAACTAAGATCAAAGCGGAACTAAATGAAATTTAGAACAAAAGAACTATACAGAAGATCAACAAAACCAAAAGCTGGTTTTTCAAAAAGATAAACAAAAGTGTCAGCCCTCTTGCCAAATTCACAAAAACTCGAAGGGAGAGGACTCTAATAAACTCAATTAGAAATGAAAAAGGAGACATCACAACAGACACCATGGAAATACAAAATATTATCTTCGAATACTATAAAAACCTATATGCTCCAAAACTACATAATGGGAGGAAATGGACAAATTCCTGGAAACATACAACCTCCCTAAGTTCACCCAGGAGGAAACAGAATTCCCAAACAGACCAATATCAAGTACAGAAATTGGAGCAGTAATTAAAAACCTTCCAAAAAGGAAAAGTCCTGGACCAGATCACTATACTTCCGAATTCTACGAAACATACAAAGAAGAACTCATACCTATACTACAGAAATAATTCCACAACATTGAGGAAGATGGTATCCTCCTTAACTCATTCTGTGAAGCCAATATCACCTTGATACCAAAGCCAGGAAAGGACACAACAAAAAAAAGAAAACTACAGACCAATATCCCTCATGAATATAGATGCAAAAATCCTCAAGAAAATTTTAGCAAATCGAATCGAACAGTATATCAAAAAAATAATTCACCAGGACCAGGTGGGCCTTATACCAGAGATGCAAGGCTGGTTCAACATATGCAAATCTATAAAGGCAGTTCACCTCATAAATAAAAGTAAGAACAAAGACCATATAATTCTCTCAATAGATGCAGAAAAAGCATTTGACGAAGTTCAGCACACCTTTATGATAAAAACTCTTAGCAAAATAGACATAGAGGGGACATACCCTAAAATTATCAAGGCCATATATAATAAAACCACAGCCAATATCATACTGAATGGGGAAAAATTGAAGCCATTTCCACTTAGAATTGGAACCAGACAAGGTTGCCCACTATCCCCACTTCTATTCAACATAGTGCTGGAAGTCCTTGCTAGAGCAATTAGACAAGAGAGGGTAATTAAGGGTGTCCAAATGGGGGCAGAAGAGATCAAACTCTCACTCTTTGCTGATGATATGATATCTAGAAAACCCCAAGCACTCAACCAATAGACTCCTGGGATTGATAAATGAATTCAGTAAAGTCTCAAGATACAAAATCAATACACACAAATCAGAGGCATTCTTATATGCCAATAACAGTCAAGCTGAAATTCAAATAAAAAATGCAGTACCTTTTACAATAGCCTCAAAGAAAATTAAATATCTAGAAATATATTTAATGAAAGAGGTGAGAGACATATACAGGGAGAACTATGAAACACTAAGAAAAGAAACTGTAGAAGATGTAAACAGATGGAAAAATCTACCTTGCTCATGGACTGGTAGAATCAACGTTGTTAAAATGTCGATACTACCTAAAGTCATCTACAGAATTAATGCAATCCCTATCAAAGTACCATCATCATTCTTTATAAATCTAGAAAAAATAATTCTATGCTTTGTATGGAACCAGAGAAGACCTCATATAGCCAAAGCAATCTTAAGCAAAAAGGAAAAACTCGGAGGTATCAGTCTACCAGACTTCAAGCTGTACTACAAGGCTATAGTAACTAAAACAGCATATTATTGGCACAAGAACAGAGACACAGACCTTTGGAACAGGACTGAGAATCCAGAGATGAAACCATCTGCATATTGTCATCTAATCTTTGACAAAGCAGACAAAAATATACACTGAGGAAAACAATCTCTTTTCAATAAATGGTGCTAGGAAAACTGGATAACTATATGTGGAAGATTGAAACTGGATCCCCACCTCTCACCTCTTACAAAAATCAATTCATGATGGATAACAGACTTAAACCTAAGGCAGAAAAATGTAGGGGAGACTCTTTCAGACATCAGCCTAGGCAAAGAATTTATGAAGACCCCTAAGCAATCACAGCAGCAACAAAAATAAATAAACGGGACCTGATCAAATTAAAAAGCTTTTGCACAGCCAAGGGAACTATCATTAGAGCCACCAGACAGCCTACAGAATGGGAGAAAATATTTGCTCTCTACACATCTGACAAAGGGCTGATAACAAGAATCTATCTAGAACTCTAAAAAATCAACAAGAAAAAATCAAACAACTCCATCAATAAATGGGCAAAGGACATGAACAGAAACTTTTCAAAAGAATACAGAATAATGGCCAGCAAACATATAAAAAATGTTCAACATCTCTAATCATTAGGGAAATGCAACTCAAAACTACAATGAGTTATCACCTAACCCCGGTGAGATTCGCCTTTATCAAAAAATCCCAAAGCAACAAATGCTGGCGAGGATGTGAAGAGATAGGAACACTCTTACACTGCTGGTGGGACTGCAAATCAGTGCGACCTTTGTGGAAAAGAATTTGGAGATACCTCAAAGAGCTAAAAATAGAAATACCATTTGATCCAGCCACAGCGCTATTAGGCATCTACCCAAAGGAACAAAAGTTGTTCTATAATAAAGACATCTGTACTCAAATGTTAATGGCAGCACAATTCACTATTGTAAGGATGTAGAAACAACCCAAGTGCCCATCAATCCATGAGTGGATTAATAAAATATGATATATGTATACGATGGAATACTACTCAATTATAAAAAACGACGGTGATCTAGCACCTCTTATATTTTCCTGGATAGATCTTGAGCCCATCCTCCGAAGTGAGGTATCACAAGAAGGGAAGAATAGGCACCATGTGTAATCGTCATCAAATTGGCACTAAATGATCAACACTAAAGTGCTCACACAGTAGTAATATTCTTTGGGGGCTGGGGGTTAGGGGTGGGTAAACTCACAACTAATAGATATGGTGAGCCTTGTAGTGGGGGAAAGGGCATGCCTCAAATCATGGTTTGGGTGTGGCAAAGTCATAACATGTAATCAAAATGTTTGTACCCCCATAATATCCTGAAATTAAAAAAAGATATGATTATGAGCAAATTAAAATGTTTTAATTGTAAAAAATAATAAAAATAAAACCCAAAGCAAGTAGTGCAAAGATGACAGCTGGCTCTTAGAGCAGCCAGAATGTACACAACATTTATTGATTAAGTTCAATAAATGGGTGTGGTTTTCGATGCCTCAAAACAGTTACAATAGTAACATCAAAGATCACTGATCACAGATCACCATAACAGATATAATGATAATGAAAAAGTCTGAAATATTCCAAAACACAACAGAGAGACACGAAGTGAGCATACACTTTTGGAAAAATGGCAACAACAGACTTGCTTGAGACAGGGTTACTACAACGCTTCAATTCATAAAAAAAATGCAATATCTGTGAAGCTCAATAAAGTGAAGCACAATAAAATGAAGTATGCCTGTAATTATTATATATGTTTTATGACAATAAAAGAAGACATACAAAAATATTCTTATGGCATTATATATCATAGTCAAAATTTCAGCTGTAGAATGAATATGTTGTCGTATATTCATACAATGTAATACAAATAACAATGAAAAGGACTAGAGTAGAGCTACATGAAATAACATATGAATTTCAAAGATACAATGTTACACAAAAGAAGCCAGATGCAGAAAAATACAAGTTGCGTGATTTTATTGATAGCAAGTTCAAAACCAGGTAATCTATGGTGTGTGGAGTTCAGACAGTGGTTACCTCTGGGCAGGAGGGAGTGGCAGGGGTTGGGCAACTACTGGGATCCTGGTAACATTCTATTTCTTGATCTAAGCATGTACACTCTGTGATAATTCATCAAGCTACATTTTTCTATATGTTAGGTTTCAATTTTAAAAGTTTGTAAAAATGAGGAGGAAGAGGAGATGATATAGTCCCTGCTCTCATAGAACTTAAGGTCAAGCTGAGGAAACATAAATAAATGTAAAATTACAACTGTGATGAGTACTATGAAGGAAAGGTCCTGGGTGGTCTGAGACATATAGTAAGGAGGTCTACCATGGTCAAAGAAGTTAAGGAGGCTTCCCTGAGAAGTAACGTTTGAGCTGAGCCCTGAAGATGAGAAGGAGGCAGAAGTAGAGAGGATAGTCTTGGAGGCAGAGGCAACACCTTATCCAGTGCTTCTTAACAGTTACCTTTTTCACTGCCCTCAGCTCTGTCCACTCTAGCCCCCTACCCAGCCCCTACCCGTCCTCGCCCAGAGTTGAGAGGAATCATTTCTTGACATGCCTGTGACCCATTCCTGGCATAAGGTTTGAGAAGCTCAGCCGAATGCAAAGGCCCCATGGTAAGAGAAACCATGGTGATCTGGAAGACTATACAGAAGGCCAGTGTGACCAAAGGGCAGACAGCGAGAAGGAGAATAGTGAGAAATGGAGCCAAAGAGGAAGGCAGAGGTTGACCATGTCCAGTATGTTAATAATACAATTATTAATAACATACAGATTAATGCTACAATAAATATTTTTAGCATTAATCTGTGTTCACGCCTGTGTACATACTATACTTGACCAAGTGGTTTAATTCTGTTGTATATTTTTAAGTCCAAGATTGACAAGGTGTAACCAGCTCAGATGATGTGATCACTGGTGCATATCCAAACAAATTTATACGTCCAATGACCCCAGCCTAGTGTACATAACATTTGGCCAGGAGAGGAACAGATTGCTAGATAAAATATTGCTTTTTTTTTTTTCTGAGACAGAGTCTTGCTCTGTTGCCTGGGCTAAAGTGCAGTGGCATCATCATAGCTCACAGCAACCTCAAACTCCTGGGCTCAAGGGATCCTCCTGTCTCAGCCTCCCAAGTGACTGGGACAACAGGTGCATGCCACAATGCCTGGCTAATTTTTCTATTTTGTGTAGATATGGGGGTCTCACTATATTGCGCAGGAGGGTCTCAAACTCCTGGACTCAAGTGATCCTCCCGCCTTAGCCTCCCAAAGTCCTAGGATTACAGGCGTGAGCCACCATGTCTGGCGAAAATACTGCATTTTTATTCAATAAATCTAGCAAACCCATCCATGAGGATTTTGGAAACCTGTTCCTCTTCTATTCATGACATTATTACTGATCTGTTTGCTGTGCTTCCTTCTTGTGCTGACATCCTCTGTATCCTTTAAATAAGTAAACTCAGTTGGATTTACTCATAGTGATTGCATCTGCTTTTTTTTTTTTTAACAATATATGCCTACTATTGCAGTGGTTATATAAAAATCATTAATAAAATAAAAAACCGATAGATCAAAAAAGAAATGATAGTAAAAATCAATAAGCACTTAGAACCAAATGACAATGAGTGTATTATATATTAAAACTCATAGGATGTCCTTTGCCAAATTCATCAATAGCACATCAAATGTACTATTGTGTATTGTACAATATTTGTGTATTTCATTACAGGTAAAAATCTACCTTAAAATAACTATAAATATTGAAATCCAGGTAATGATATGTATACTGAAGTATTTAAGAGTTAAGTGTTCTGATGTCTGTAACTTCCTTTTAAATGCATAAAAAATAAGGTACTTGATGAATGGATAGAAAGAAGGATGGATAGACGAAAACTTACATGATAAAGCAAATACAGGAAAATCTTAACTGTGGAAATTAGGTGCTGGGCATATAAATGTCACGACACAAGACTTTCAACTTTTACATGTAAACATTTTCCGAATTTAAAAAATACACCTCATGAGATACACAGTGATTTATAAAGAGAAATATATAGTCAAATGCTTATATTAAAAAAATAAAGGTTAAAAATTAGTAAGCTAAGCTTCCAAGTTTAAAAACTTAGGAATAAAACTCAATACAATAACCTTAAGAAAAGAGAAAGAACAGAAGTAATAAAAGATGAAAGGAGAAATTAATTGAATATGAAACAAAGATACAATAGATGGCTGAAAGACAAAAGATGATCCTTTGAAATAAGCTAATAAAATAGGCAAAACTTTGTCAGTATTGATCAAGAAAAGAAGAGAGAGGCCCTAAATGAACAATCTTAGAATAAAAAGGGGGATATAGATAAGTTACAGTCAGGCCACCACTGGCCCTCACAGTGCCTTTGTGTGAGTTAGGAAAAGGTGCCCCCTTCAGGTGGCTGCAGCCCTAAGCCAGGGTTCATTACTAAGAAAACAGTACAAACTGCTCCCAATCATTCCTTGTTCAAATAAGCTTTTGCGGTAAACAACCCGCACAACTACATGAGCAACCCTGTAGCAGCATAGTTTAAAAAGTTATGAGTTACTATGAACGACGTCGTACCCATTAATTTGAAAACTTCAACAAATGGTCAATTTACTTGAAAGTTATAATTTACCCAGCTATATAAAAGATTAATAGCCTGAATAAATCTATAACCATTAAATAAACTAAATCAGTAGTTATAAAATCAGTTTATAAAAAATGTGGAGTTTCTTATTTTTTTCCCCCTGTGGTCTAGAATGATTAAATATCACTGGAATCATCTGTTTGCTAAAAGATAGACATTACACAGCTGCAAAACCATCTGGTTCTGGTGCCTTCTGAAAGGGTAAATGTGTAATCATCTTCCTGATCCTTTTTGTGATAATCGGTCTTTTCAAGTTTTCTATTTCTTCATAAGTCAATTTTGGTAATTTTTTTTCTTGGAGACCATCCATTTCTTCTAGTTTTTCAAATGTGTTGCAAATAGAATTGTACGTAATTCTTTCAACATCTTTTGTGTCTATAGATATACCTCCTTTCTCATTCCTAATCTTTATATTTTCATTCACTTTTAACCTAACCAGGATCATGAGATATTGATCTATTTTACTGATCTTTATTGGTCTCTTTGAAGAATTAGCTTTTGATTTTATTTTTTTCTTTCTACTATTCTTTTTATTCTCTAATTCATTATTTTTAGTTTTTATCTATATTATTTCTCTCTACTTTGGGTTTATTTTGTCATTCTTTTCCTAGTTTAAAATGGGCAATAAATTGTTTTTTGAAAAATTCTTCTTTCATAATAATAGCATTTAAGGCTACACAATACCTTTTGCTATATGCTTTAGGATTTTAAATACAATTCTTTCTTTTTTCATTGCTTTCTAGACAGCTTATCATTTCAGATTTTTAAACTTTACAAATAAAATTATTAGTAGAGAGAATCAAACGTCTTAACTCTAAAGTTACAAGCGGTCCTCAACCTTTTTGGCACCAGGGACCAGTTTCATGGAAGACAATTTGTGATGGATGTGGGGGTGGTCTGTGGACACTGGAACTCAGGCGGTGATGCCAGTGATGGGGAGTGGCTGTAAATACTCTCACTCTCCTGCTGTGCACTTCCCTCTTCCCTAAGTTTCATGGAAGACAATTTTTCTACGGATGAGGTGGTGGGAGGTTGAGTGGGGAGAGGCAGAGGAGCTCTGCCGCTGGGTCCCTAACAGGCCATGGATATAGCAGGTCCATGGCCTGGGGACTGGGGACCGAAGATTACGCTCTAGATCTAATTTCATTTCAAAACAAGACAAACTGATTACTCATAATTTTAGAGCTTCCCCTAAAGTAATTAATTTGACTTACACACATAAACATCTATAGATCTAAGTCTGTCTTCTCAGTAACACCTCAGACACCTTGAGTTATTAGAAAATAGCAGCATATAAGTGAAATAAACCTGGCACAGAAAAATATATGACCTCACTCATATGTAGAATCTAAAAAAGTTGTTCTCACAGAAGTAGAGAGTAGAATAGCGGCTGCCAGAGGCTGGGGAGGTGGGGTGAAAGGTTCATGGGGAGAGATTGGTCAACAGGTATAAAACTATAGTTAGATAGGAAGAATAAGTTCTGGTGTTCTATTACAGAGTAGGGTAACTATAGCTAATAATAATGCTTTTACATTTCAAAGTAGCTAGAAAAGAGGATCTTGAATATTATTATGTCACCACAAAGAAATGATAAATGTTTGAGGTGAAGGATATGCTGACTACCCTGATTTGATCATTAGACAATGTATACATATATTGAAACATCACACTGTACCTCATAAACATGTACGATTATGTGTCAATTATACACAAAATAAAATTTTAAAAGCACCATAAAAACAACTATATAAATGGAGAAATGGGTCTTGCAATAATAACAAAGAGTTTGCCTATAAAAATTCCAGCATAGAAGTCGGGGTGCAGTGACACGTGCCTGTAGTCCCAGCTACTTGGGGGGCTGAGGCAGGAGGATCACTTGAGCCTAGGAGTTGAAACCAGCCTGGGCAACATACCAAGACCTAATCTCTGAAAAAAAAAATCCAATAAAAATTTTTATTCTGTGATTTAAATAAATCTTATTTTAAAGCAATAAATGTAAAGATTACTGACGTAATCTGAGCACACTTGGTATCCCAACTAATAATAGGGAGGTGTTGCCTAAGGCTAGCCCTGTTTCCTATTTTGAATTTTTTCGTTTTTTTTGAGACAGAGTCTCACTCTGTTGCCCTGAGTAGAGTGCCGTGGTGTCAGCCTAGCTCACAGCAACCTCAAACTCCTGGGCTCAAGCAATCCTTCTGCCTCTGCCTCCCGAGTAGCTGGGACTAGAGGCATGCGCCACCATGCCCAGCTAATTTTTTCTATATATTTTTAGTTGGCCAATTAATTTCTTTCTATTTTTAGTAGAGACGGGGTCTCGCTCTTGCTAAGGCTGGTTTTGAACTCCCGACCTCAAGCAATCCTCCGGCCTCGGCCTCCCAGAGTGCTAGGATTATAGGTGTGAACCACCACGCCTGGCCCATTTCCTATTAATCATCACTTCAATTCTGATTTCTTCTTGGCCCAAAGACAATTCAGAGATATGCTCTTTTCAGTTTTTCTTTTGTATGTTTTACAGTTTTATTTTGAAAAGCTGCAAGTTGCATAAATTATAGAACATTTTTTGTTGTTGAAAGGTTTGAGAGTAAATTACTACCTGTTAACCCTTGCTCCTGAGTATTTTAGTAGATATTTCTCAAAATAAGGACCTTCTGTTATATAACTCCAATATAACACAAACTAACAGTGACACATAATTACCATTTAATTCTCAGACTCCATTCAAGAGTCTCCAGTTGTCCGATGTGGCACATGTTGTTAGTTCCCACCTAATATTCATGCCTCCTTTGTGGGTTGAATTGTGTCCCTCAGAAATAGCTATGCTGGAGTCCTAACCCCTAGTACCGCATAATGTGAGGCTTATTTGGAGATAGAAATGTACTAAATGCCACTGGGTTGTTCACTTTAAAATGACTAATTTTATGTTATACAAATGTTACCTCAATTTAAAAAGGAAAAAAGACAAAACGGGAATTTTAAAAGGCACAAATACACAGGACAAAAGGAATGGAGGAAAGATGACAGCAGACAGGAGATAATAACAAAATTTTGGAAGCCAGAAAGTAGACAGTGACGGGTAACTGACTCCGCAGAGCAGAAAAAGTGGAAACTTGGGCGTGGAGGGGGGCAGACCGGAAAAAACCAAATAGTTCATACACAGCACTCTGACTGTCTTAAGAGATCTCAGGGACCTTTACAGGTGGAGTTGGAGGTTGGTGCTGAAACAGTAGAATTGGGTTGAAAGTTGGAGCAGGAGCAGTTGGATCCTTCAATCTCTTTGTCTAGCCCATGGAGCCAGATGACTGCCCCCTTTTTTCCCCTGGTGGAAGAACAGATTTCAGTTTTAATTTAAGCTAGCTCAACTGAGTACTATTACTTGCAAAAATTAAAAAAAACCACACACAAACTTAAATTTCTCTGAATTATTTAAAACCCTAATAATAATAGCTGCCAGGCACTCTGTTAGAATCTAGTCTATAAAGATGAGTAAAACATGGTCTCTATCTTTGAGAAGCTCACATGGTTTGGGGTTGTTTTTTTTCCTGTAGCAGTTCAAGATATCAATAAAAACAAAAACTATGTATCATGAGGCAGTGAATCACTATGTCCAATTGTTGTAGGCTAGAGTTCTGTGTATGGAGACCTCTCTGAGGACTGGGGTGGCCAAAGAAGGATACACTTCTTTGTCCTGAGGAAAGGTTACATTATGACGCTCTTGGTGATTCCCAAGGCAGTCAGGAGCCAATTTGGCTTGAATGTTAGCTTTGGGAAGAGAGTAGGCAAAGACACATTTGGAAAGGCAATTTGGCATCGCCTGGTGAGAACCCTGGATCTCAGGGTGAGTCCACAGTAAGTGGACTTTACTGTGCCATTAGTGGGAAAGCCTGTGGAGGCTGTTGCATAGGATGACACAATGATCTGCCCCTTCTGTGTTTTGTAACAGCAAGAAGAAACTGACAGGTGTGAAGAGAGAGAGAGAGGAAAGGGTAAGACAGCCAGGGACCCTGTATCAGTCAGGGCTTTTTAGCTGTAAGCAAGAAAAATTGACTGTGGCTAATTTAAGCAGAAAATAAAGGGATTGAAAGTAAATTATTCAGTTCGCTGTACTGATGGGAAATCTAAAGAACAAGGCTCAGAAAGTTCCTCTTGCCGCCTCTTATCCATATGCATTCTTCTTCCCATACTTATTCTTCCAAAAAGAAATTCTCCTATCCAACACACTTTAGACATCCCTTATATTAATAAAATGAAAACCACTCCCTTCCCACCCTCAAAATAAACAGCCTCAGATTTCAATAGTCACTGCACCCTGCTCCAAGCCCAGAGGCTCTGTTGATACCCACTCCTAGTCCTGCCTAATCTTGTCTCAATATCTTTGTAAATGGTAGCTTGTAAAGTTATCAGTCACCAACATATCACATATTTTTTAAAAAATGAGAAAGGGGGAGGGAAATTAGTTTAGACAGATGAATATATTTAGGAAAAATCAGGGAAGGAAATATGCATAGAGGCTACAATGCTCATTTCCACAACTGACCATAAGGCTGCAGGTATTTATGGCTTCTGCCTGCTCTACCTGGCCCATGTGCTCTTTGCCTATAGGCAGAACTTCAGCTGGTCAGCACTTTTCCCTCAGGGTGTGACCCAAACCTCACTTCTGAGAGATCCAAGCCTCTGGGTTCCCGCCTGCACAAGGAGTTGAAGAAGTCTTTCATTAACTTTTATTATAATTCTGGACAAGGGCGATAAGGATGCACCCCAGGGGGTCCCTTGTGTCCCAATATGCCTCTTGACCCCAGTGTGTAACCACAATCTTATTTCTCTTTGAAAATTAGGGTTAAAAATGCTTATCAATACCACAGCTTCTTTTTTCCCTGTTGATCCACGGCAATGACGAGCCCCAAATGACCCAGTGGCCATCTTTTCCTAAATTGTTTTTCCTAGTGGCGGAATTTTCCACTAGCAGAGCTCAGAGTTGATGGATGATACAGTGGGCAGAATAATGGTCCCCAAAGATGTCCACATAGTAATACCCCAAATCTGTGAGTATGTTACATGGCAAGAGGGAATTAAGGTTGCAGATGGAATTAAGGTTGCTAATCGGCTGACCTGAAGATGGGAAAATCAGCTTGTATTGTCCAGGTGGGCCCGCTGTAATCACAAGTGGTTACTTTGTAAAAGAAAGAAAGAGGTAGGACATTCAGTACCAGAGCATTAGAAAGATTCGATCAGCTATTGCTAGCTTTGTAAAGGGGGCCACTAGCTGAGAAATGTGAGCAACCTCTAGAAGTTGGAAAAGGCAAGGGAACAGATTTGCCCCTAGTGCCTCCAGACGTAATGTAGCCCTGATAACAACTTGATTTTAGCCCAGTCAGACCCATTTTGGACTTCTGACCTCCAGAACTGTAACATAATAAATATGCATTGTTTTAGCCACCAACTTTGTAGTAATTTGTTTCAGATACAAGTGTAATTTTAAGAGGTACCACTTCACTTATATTAATACATCTCATCCCTGGACTTGTGTATTTTTGGTATGAAATAGCTCCATATAGTTGGTGACTGGTTCAGAGTATATGCCACATTCTGTAGGATACCATCTAATCTTACAAGATGTTGTCTCCAGTTGGCAAAATAACTAAGACCTCAATAGGGCTATTCTAAACGCCAGCTGGAATACACAATAAAACTAGGGAATGCCATGAGGGTTGAATTGTATATCCCAATTGCCTTACTTCTTTGACTGTAAAAGTATTCCCTTGGTCAAAAGCATTGTTGCATAAGATGTCACTGTGAATGCCTTTTAGTCTCTGAATGGTGGTGCTGGCAAAAATACAGTAAGCAGGGAAAATATACAGAAATCTAAAATAAGTTTCCTCTACAATGAGGACAAATTGCTGCCTCATCCTTGATGGAAGGAGTCCAAGATGGCAGTAGCCAGGTCAGTCTCAGTGTGAGAAAGTCCATGTTGCAGGCCAGGTGTGATGACTCACACCTGTAATCCTAGCACTCTGGGAGGCCAAGGTGGGAGGATTGTTAGAGGTCAGGAGTTCAAAACCAGCCTGAGCAAGAGCAAGACCCTGTCTCTACTAAAAATAGAAAAAAATTAGCTGGACAACTAAAAATATATATAAAAAATTAGCCGGGCATGGTGGCACATGCCTGAAGTCCCAGCTACTCAGGAGGCTGAGACAGGAGGATCACCTGAGTCCAGGAGTTTGAGGTTGCTGTGAGCTAGGCTGACTCCACGGCACTCTAACCTAGGCAAGGGAACAAGACTCTGTCTCAAAAAAAAAGAAAGTCCATGTTGTTGAGCCCATGCACGGTTCAACATTCATCACCCCCATCAATGGCCCCATGGTCACTTTGTTCATGAGTTCATGGAGCAAGCTCTGGTGTAAGCGGAGTAAAGGACTGACACTATCCACAGAGCAGGTCATCTTGTCTATCTGATTTTTGAGAGCCTCTTCTATTCTTGTGACAGAAATATTCTCATTATAGCAGATTGGTTTGCTCAACATATATTCTAAACTCTTTCTCGTGTGCCTCTGTGTACTTTAGAGCCTAGAAAGCGAAAAACTATATGTCTCAGATCCTATTGCAGTTATGGTTCCAGATGTGATTGAGATTTAGCCAATCAAGTGCTCTTACATGAGACTTGAATGTGAAACGGAATTAACTGAGTGAAGTGGACAGACAGGCAGGATGTATTCACTTCACTGCTGTGGATTGTGACAGAGGATGTGTGGTTCTGTGGTTACCAGTTTGCTGATTTGCTGGTTTCCTGCAATGGTAGCCAGAGCTTCCCCAACCACAGCAGAATCAGTGAGATTCTGGGAGCAGGGAGTGCTCTTGCAAGCTCCACCTAAAGCTTCTTCCTTTAGCCCTTCCAAATATTGTATCAGCCACCTAATCCCTGGCAATAACTCTCTTTTCCCTTAAACTAGGCAAAGTGGTATCTGTAGTCTGCAACTGAATCATGATAGATACTGTCACATATGGGACTCATTTTGAGAGGTTTATCCACATTATGCTTCTCCAGACTTCCTTTCAATATTACTTCTAACTCCCTAATCATCTAGCCAAACCATTAACCTCTGGTTAAGAATCAGCGTAGATTCCTACCTCGGGCACTTTCTCCGTCTAAGAAAACTACATGGTTAGATGTATTTCTTGAAATCCTGCCTATCCCCAATGTTCTCCAGGCTCACTCTGGATTGGGGGCCATAATATCACAGTGGTTCTTTCTTTGTCATGTCAGCATATCAGGTAAAGATAGCTGTAATCTAACCATGTCTCTTTTCCACCACAGTCTGGTAACAGGGCTCGTCTCATCAGGCCACAGTGGTGGAAGAAATAGCAATGCAGCAGAAGGAGAGTGCGGGTACTGAAGCCACCGTGCCTTCAGGATCTGCTCTAGCTTCATTTTGTGTACATCATTTCTACTTGATGATGGATCCACATTTAGCATCATACCTAGGAAGCCCAGATAATAGCCAGCTCATGAGAACAACTTGTGTTCCATAATCATACTGTGCCTGGGCCCACAGCAAGCTGGGAGCTAATTCTCAAAGGGAGAATATTCATCTGCCAATGGCCATGGTCAAAGAGCCTCTGCTGTGATTCTCCTGTCATGACTTGCCTCAGTCTCTATAAAATAGTTCAATCTGCCTCAAACACTTTGAACATCACAATGATCATAAGGACTAGGTTGCACTGCAGACTGGACCAGCTGGAGAACCTTCTCTTCCTCTGAATCTCACTCAAATTTGGCTTCATTTTAGGCAACCAGGTAAGGAGGTCAGAGCAGTAACCCAAGCATGGTAAACATTGTCTCTAAACTCACCTAAATGAAATAACTTTTTTGTTGTTCATTTAAGGGTAAGTAGCACAAGTAAAGCAACCTGTCCTTCATTTTTGGAGGAGACACCTGTATGCAAGAACACTAAACACCAAAACACATCAGTGAGGTGATGGGTCTCCCTACCCTACCCTCTGGTATACATGTATTTCCTAAAGCATGTAAGGTACTTTCTGTTTTATACTCTACATGTCCTATGAGCTCGATGTCATCAGTTCAGTGGACCAGCAAGATGTCTTGTGGAATAGGTAACATGGCCAAGATCCCTATGTACTAAATTGTGGCAGAGTCAGAAAATTCATGTAACCATGAGACAGTATAACAAATGTATATTACTGTATATTGTACCTGTTATTTCCTGCTAATTAAGCCAAAGAAAAAGACTTCATGGGATCAAAGTCTTCTTTTTGTCCCTTCCTTTTAAATAACAGTCCCTTAAAATAGATGTAACCACTATCTTGACTTCTAATATCCTTGATTAGTTTTTCCTATTTTTGAACTTCATATAGCAGCAGTGTATGACATTAAAGTTGCTCCACATCCTTGCCAAATATTGGTATTAGCTTCCCCTCCCTCCCTTCCTTCCTTCCTTCCTTCTTTCCTTTCTTTCTTTTTTGACAAGTTCTCACTCTGTTGCCTGGGCTGGAGTGCAATGGAGTGTAATCATAGCTCACTGCAATCTCAAACTCCTAGGCTCAAGCAATCCTCCTGCCTCAGCCTCCCTAGTATCTGGGACAACAGCAAGTACTTACATTTCCCTAATTTTTTTTATTCATAGAGATAGGGTCTTGCTATGTTGCCTAGGGTAGTCTCGAACTTCTGGCCTCAAGCTGTCCTCCCATCTCAGTCTCCCGAAGTGTTGAGATGACAGGCGTGAGCCACCGCGCCCAGCTGGGGTTGTGTTTTTGTAATAATTACAGAGATGAAGGGAAACATCTTTAATATTTTGGGGACAAATTTCTCCATGTCTTTACACTGATTTTCTCCAAAATTCTCTATAGTTGTCTTCTACCTCCACACTTGACTAAAATTTCTTAGTGAGATCACAGAGCGCCCCTTTCTATCTCCAAATACAAAGACTACTTCTACTCCCCCTAGAGCTCTCCAAAGCACTTGGCTCCATACCTTTCCCTCATGCTCTCCCCTAGGCTTCCTAGATGCTCTTTCCACTGCCCTAGACCACTCCTTGATCTCTCGAGTGACTCTTCCTTCCCTTTTCCTGTCCTCTAGCTTTGCTAACTGTAGGTGGCCATTTTGTCTTTGCAAGGTTGGGGTGAAGGCTGCTCAGCACCTGAGAATTTCCCACTTTATGAATCTTATATGAAGCAAGCTCCACTTCTTACTGTAGAAGCTGTAAGTGCCAGACACATGCTTTCCCAGCCTTCTTTACAGCCAGATGCTGCCACTGTCCTAGGCTGGGTCAATCAGATGCAGCTATCCCAGACTTTGGCTCTGGAATTATTGATGGAAAGAAGCAGAGTCTAGCGAAGAGTGCTCCTGGAGGCAGCAAATTCTAGTTTCCATGCAGCTGTGGCAGTAGCGCCAAGCTCAGGGCCCTGGCCTGATGGTGTCAGTGATATGAGATGTGGCATCTAGTAGACAGCAGTATCCTCTCACCAAGCGCTGTTTCTGGAGTGGTTTGGGCTATAGCTATAGCTGTTTAAGCTCCGAGCCTGGTTCTCCAGCTTTCCCAGTGTTTCTGAGAGCTACACAATAGCTTAACATTCAGAATCTCTTTCCATTGCTTGCAACTGGGAATTCTGACAAATATAGCATTTTAGAAAGCTGTCCTCAGTCCTCTCCCTATACCACCTAAGATTACACTAACTTCTATATTTTCTAAACTGCTATTACATTATTAAAGAATCCATGCAATTTGGCACATTATCACTTACTATCTTATACTTTAATTTTTCATTTTCATATCTTTATTTATAGGCCCTGCTATGCCTATAAATTATGCCTCTGCAACAATACCACGAATCATAAGAGCAATTAAAATGTCCTATCAAATATATACTTTGTGGTATCACAGTATTTAATATTTATTTTTTCCTTCATCAATTTATTCAACATTTTGAGTGCCCATTGAGTGCCAAGCGCTGCAAAAATGATGAGGATAGAGGCGAACAAGACATCTCTGATTTCCAGGCACTTTGCTCTGGAGGAGACGAACATGGACACATCATTGAGCACCGGGAGCTGGTCACGTGGAGGAGGAACAAAAGTACTGTGGGAACCCACTGGGGATTTCTGGCTGTATCACTGTCAAGGAAAGTGAGTGTCAGCTTGGTCCTTCAGGACGAGCACTCAAGTATGGAAATGGCATGGGCTTAGGACAGGTGGTAGGCCTGGGTTCAAATCCTGGCTCAACTGCTTATTAGCTTTGTGGCCATGAGAAAATTACTCACTGAGGTTCTGAGCCTCAGTTTCCTCAACTGTGAAATGGAGATAATAACATCTACATGCATTGCCGGGTTGTTGTGAATATTAAATAAGATCAGAGGATCACTTGAGGCCAGGAGTTCGAGACCAGCCTGAGCAAGAGCTGAGACCCCGTCTTTACAAAAGTTAGAAAAATTAGCTGGGCATGGAGGCGCATACCTGTAGTCCTAGCTACTTGGGAGGCTGAGGCAGGAGGATCACTTTAGCCCAGGAGTTTGAGGTTGCAGTGAGCTACGATGACACCACTGTACTCTAGCCCCAGCATCAGAGTGAGACCCTATCTCAACAGCAACAACAAAGAACAAAAACAAAAAAGGTACTGTACTCTGGTGGTAGATACCCTAAATACCCTGACTTCATCACTACACATCATATATATGTAATAAAATTTCTCATGTACTCCATAAATTTGTACAAATTAAAAAAAAAATCAGTGTGGATGAGTTTGACTTACAAAAGGGGGAAAAAAAACCCAGGCCTTCCATAAACGGTAATTATTATTATTACCATCATCATCATTATTATTGTTACTACTATTATCGTTCCAGGTCCCATCCTCCAAGAAGCCTTTCCTGGCTGCCCTCCATGATCTCTCTCTCCTCTGAGCTCCAGTAAAGGCGATTGTGCTGCTCACTTGGCTTTATTATGCGCTGCTTTGTACTATTGATATTGTGGGCTTGAATCTCAGTGCATAAACTTAGACATGCCCCAAATATCTTGTGTCTTCATATTCTATAAGTAAAATTAACTTCAACCTTTAGTCTCTATCCCACCAAAACAGCTGTCAATTCAAACTAGGGGGACTTCCCTGGATTATGCCAACATTCTGAGACCCCTGTGGTGGTGAGGCAGTAGAGGACCCTCCTGGTCTACTGTTCATCCAGGTTACCACTGAATACACCAGCCCTGGTCTCCTTGGTTCATGGCTCTGCTGCACCCCCTGCCATACCTAGGGAATCTTTGAGGCTGGGAGAACCATGCCAAGGATACCCCATCTCTAGGGTCCTACATAGCCATTCACCCTAGAGTCCTGCCATATCACCGGTGAACAACTAAAGAGTAGAGGAGAGGGTCCAGGTCTCCACAGCTCTTAGCCCCCTGCAGACAGCCCTATCCTCCTTCCATTCTGAATCTCTTTCTAGCTTTGTGATCTCTCAGTCTCTCTTCTTTCTCTCTCTCTTTCTCCCCCTTTCTCCCTCTCTCTCTGTCTCCATACACTCTTCCATTTAAGGCAATGTTCACAAACATGGGTTCTCTTAATTCCTAAGCCATCTTGGCCTCAGCAAGCCCACATCCTCATCTGGAGGGAGAGAGCAGTAGCAGGATCTCAAGGCCCCTGGACAGCTCTGCCTCAGGGATTTCTGCTCCTGGAAAGCCAGTCTCTGCACAGCTCGGTGTCATGGGCTGCTGTTTGTTGTTTATGGCAACCATGTTTCCCAACTCTGCTGAGTAAACATTTCTTATTGACTTCAAGGAAGAGCTAACAAGATGGAAAAAGGGTCTTCAAAGACAGAACAGAGCTTTTCAGCAGAGGATAAAATCATTATTAGATATCGTACGGAACATATGCTCTGAGGTCATGCCAAATCCTTGCTTAGTCCTTCATCAGATACCTGTGTGTCTATGAACAAGTCATTTAACCTCTCTGCAAGTAGCTTTCTTCATCTGCAAAATTGCAGCATCTTGGAAATTCAAAGAAAAAAGTGGATACAATAAAAATAATAACTATTATTAAGCAACTGTTTTATCCCAGGCAGTTTGCTAGATGTTTTGCACACATTATCATATTTAATCTTCCTACCAACTCTGTGAAAGAGACTCTATCATTAACCACATTTATAGATAAGCAAACTGAGACTCTTCAAACTCAAAAAACTTGCTCAATATCATATATTTAAGGAGGATTCCAATCCTTATTTCAGAAACCTCCTTGGTTAACCACCATGCCCTATGCCCATTTTGCAAGGTGGTTCTAAAGATTAGAGATAATGGGCGAAAGTGCCAAGAACAGTATTGGGCACATAATGGGCACTCAATGAGATCCAGATATTGTTGTCATTTTTCAAGAGTGATACTTCTAGATGCTGCTGTGGCTTGCCAAGTTCCCCACTCTGCTGCTGTTGGGAGAGTAGGTGGGAGCAGGGAAGCCTTTTGTAGTTTGGCTCAGTTTTCCCTATTAATGAGTCCATTCATTTATTCACTCATTCATTCAGCAAATAACTTATTGACTACTTACCACATGTCAGGCACTGTTCTAAGCACTAGGGATATGGCATTGAAAAACAATAATAAAATCTCTACTCTTAAGGAACATATATCCTAGTGGAGGAGGGAACAGAAAATAAAAACAAACAGATAACATCTAAAATTGTAACATATACTTTGAAAAAAATAGGTAAGGGGATAGAGAGGGATAGATGTAGACATTTCTCTAAGGAAGACATACAAATAGCCCATAAGTTCATGAAAAGATGCTAAACATCATTAGCCATCAGGGAAATGCAAATCAAAACCACAATGAGATACCACTTCATATCCTAGGATGGCCAGAATAAAAAAGTCAAATAATAAGTGCTGACAAAGATGTGGAGAAATTGGAACCCTCATACACTGCTGGTGGGAATGTAAAATGATTTGGAAAACAGTCTGGAAGTTCCTAAAACAATTAAACATGGAGTTACCATACAGTCTAACAATTGAACTCTTAGGTATATACCCAAGAAAACTGAAAACATATGTCCACATGAAGACTTGTACATGAGTGTTTATAACATCATTATTCATAATAGCTAAAATATGGGAACAACTCACATGTCCCTCAACAGAAGAATGGGTGAACTAAATGTTTATCCATCCATAACTATCCATAAACAAATGTTTATCCATAAAATGGAGTATCATTCAGCAATAAAAAGGAAGGAAATTCTGACACATGCTACAACATGGATGAACATTGAGGACATTATGTTAAGTGAAATAAGCCAGTCACAAAAGTACAAATATTCTATGATTCTATCTATATGTGGTACCTAAGTAGTCAAATTCAGAGACAGAAAGTAGAATAGTAGTTGCCCAGAGCTGAAGAGAAGGCAAACAGGGGAGTTATCGTTTAATGGGCACAGAATTTCAGTTTGGTAAGACGAGAAAAGTACTGGAGATGGCTGATGGTAATGGCTGCACAATAATGCGAATGTACTTAGTGCTACAGAACTGTACACTTAAATGGCTAAAATGATAAATCTTATGTTAGGTATGTTTTACCACACACACCCAAAAAGGAATGAAGTACCGATACATGCTACAAATTGGATTAACCTTGAAAACACGCTGACTGAAAGAAGACAGTCACAAAAGTCCACATATTATATGATTCCATTTATATGGAAATCTAGAATTAGGAAATCTATGAGACAGATGGTAGATTAGGGCTGGGGGGGGCAGCGATGGGGGAATAGGGGACTGATAACTAAAGGGTACAAAATTTCTTTTTGAGGTAATAAAAATGTCCTAAAATTGATTGTGGTGATAACCAAACATACCTGTGAATATACTAAAAACCATTGAATTGTACACTTTAAATGGGAGAATTGTTTGGTAAATACATTTTATCTCAGTAGGACTGTTCTTAAAAAAAGGAACAAACTACTGATACATGCTACAACATTGGTGGACCTCAAAAACATCATGTTAAGTGAAGAAAGCCAAAGGCAAAGACTATGTACTGTAAGATTCCATTGATATGAAATGTCATCTTTAGGAAGGAGGAACACATGACATGTGATCTGGGCAGGCCTACTTCCTGGTTCCGTTCCCAGCCTTAAAATTAGCATCATTTCAAGTGACCTCTCAGATAGTGACCTGGCAGGAAGATGTGGGTGCGATGAACACTTGGGCTTGGCAGTGGGTTTGTCCAGACCCAGCTCTAGCCACACTTGTCCCCTTGTCCTCCAGCAAATCAGCTTGCTGGTAACTATGGAGCAAAGTACAGGCAGAAAGGAGAAAGTCAGCGAAGAGGGGACCTGGAAGACAGGACCTACTTCCTTGGAAAGCCATCGTGCTGAGAGAACTCTCCTTCATTCCTCAGAGGTACCTGTCCCTCCCTCTCTTACCTCCCACCCACTCCTGGACACGTCGCCAAACCCGCCCACCTCCACGCCACCCTTTCTGTGAGCCTCTGGGCAGCCATGCTCAGTTCCCATCAAATCTGGGTATAATGAATCTGAAGTCAGTTTTCAAAGTTGTAGAATCTTCCTTTGGCCATCCAGGGTTCAGAGAATTTGGCCATCCTTCCACTTTACGGATTGTGAATTATCTAGTGACCAGTGATTTCCTCCTCTTCTTCATCTCCCCTTCCCACCCAGCTATTACTCCACTTACCAACCATTCCCCAAAGTGGAAAGAGGGAGACAAATCTGTACCTTTGGCCTCATTTTTCAGAAACCATGGTGTAAGCGTCTCTGGGAAACTGGATGAAACTAAAGGATCAAATGATATCGGGTGGAATAATTATTTGTCTCAAATTATCTTTCCTCCTCTATGTCTTGGGAAAATACAAATTAGTTGGTTATTTGTGACCAGCAGAAAGGATGCTACTGATGGTATAACTCCTTTGCCAAACTTCTTATCAAAAGTAAGGACACTGGGATGTTGTGAAAACGAGGGGACCACATCCTCCATCACCTACTCCAGATGGTCGGAGGGAACCAGGGCCCTCCCAGAATGCCTGAGCACCACATTGGCCACGGGTTGGGGTGGACAGCAGAAAGGGAAGAAGAGAAATATTTAACTGAAGCATTATCTCCTTTCAGAAGTGGCCTCTCGAGTCCCCCTGTCCTCTGGCTCTTAGATCCCCCGCACTTAACTTCACCTCATCCTGCTTGTATACGTGCAATGAAACACACTTTAGCACAGGCCTCTGTGTAGGATGGTGTATTTGTGTACAGTGGCTAATAGCTGCTTACCCCGTCAGCCAGGCAGTCATGATTTTCAATCACTAAAAAGAGAAATGTTAAGTTTTTCTTACTGTCTTTGGTTAAATTAGAGCTCTTAAAATTAACTTGCCTGCCTATGAACCTTTCCATAAGTGATTATATAACCTACAAGTCTTATGAAGGATCTGAAGGCCACAACATGCTCTGAAGCCTGGAAAATTAGGTGGTGGGGAGGGGGAAGATGGAACTTGGCATGGAGAGAAAAAAGCTTTTAGCACATGTGCTGGGCTCAAGAAAATATGAGTATGAATGTGAGACGTTGTGAGTTACATCAGGGGCACATTTGCATATCTGCATTTCATGTATGTGCAGCTGTAGTGGCCAAGAAGGTATCTGTGAGTGGGAAGAAATGTCCAAAGATTTAATGAAAAGAATAATAATGATTTGGATCCAGCTGCCCCGCTCTCAGTGCCAAAGGGAATGGTAGGCACAGGACTCACTGCAGGGGTAGGTGATGAAAACAGTCAGAAGGTAATGGGTTGTCAGAAGCACCCTTGAATGTCTCCTCCACCAATGGCTTGAAATTTAGCAGTTGGCTAACTGTGCCTCCAGGGATTTAAATTTTTTCTTTATACTTTTCTATATTTCCACATTTTCTACAGGGTATTGTATTTATAACAAAAAGATTATTAAGGTAAAATAACGTATTTCGGTCTTTGACAACACTTCAAACGTAAAGTCTTAAGGGAGGGCAGTTCCTGATCCAATTTGGACAGTGAGACCTTGCCTTAAAGGGCTGTGATTTGGATATCACCATCCTGGTCTAGAGTACATAGGCTGTGCTGTGTACTAGTTCTATTATACAATCTTGAACAAGGCTCCTGACAGCTGTGGGGCTTAAAACTGCCCAACACAGATCATAGGCTCCTTTTCTAGACATTCTCATTTGGCAGGTCTAGAGTGGACCCTGAACTCTGCATTTTAATAAGCAATATTTCACAATATTTCAAACTTTTTCATTACCATATATTTGTTATGGTGATTTGTCATCAGTGATCGTTGATGTCACTGTTGTAATTGTTCTGAGGCATCAAAAACCACCTCTGTATAAGATAGCTAACTTAATCACACATTATGTGTGTTCTGACTGCTCCACTCGCCAGCTGTTCCCCTATCTCTCCCTCTGCTCGGGCCTCCCTATTCTGTGAGACATGACAATATTGAAATTAAGCCAATTAATAACCCTACAATGTCCTCTAAGTGTTCAAGTGAAAGGACGAGTCGCATGTCTCACTTTAAATCAAAAGCTAGAAATGATTAAGTTTAATGAGGAAGACATGTTGAAAGCTGAAACAGGCCAAATTCTAGGCCTCTTGCACCAGTTAGTCAAGTTGTGAATGCAAAAGAAATGTTCTTGAAGGAAATTAAAATGTTACTCCAGTGAACACCAGAATGATAAGAAAGCAAAACAGTCTTATTGCTGATATGGGGAAAAATTTAGTGATTTGGATAGAAGATCAAACCAGCCATGACATTCGCTTAAGCTAAAACCTGATCCAGGGTAAGGCCCTATTAGTAGGCTTTATATTATAGAATTAAAAAATAAATAAATAAATAAATAAATAAACACAGAGTAAGGCCCTAATTCTCTTCAATTTTATGAAGGCTGAGAGAGGTAAGGAAGCTACAAATGCAAAGTATGAAGCTAGCAGAGGTTGGTTCATGAGATTTAAGAAGCCATCTCCATAACATAAAAATGCAAAGTGAAGCAGCAAGTGCTGATGGAGAAGCTGTAGTGAGTTATCTAGAAGATCTAGCTAAGATCATGGAATGAAGGTGGCTACACTGAACAACAGGTTTTCAATACAGACAAAACAGTCTTCTATTGAAAGATGTCATCTAGGAGTTTCATAGAAAGAAGAAGTCAATGCCTGGCTTCAAAGCTTCAAAGGACAGGATGACTCTCTTGTTCGGGGCTAATGCAGCTGGTGACTTTAAGTTGAAGCCAGTGCTCACTTATCACTCTGAAAATCCTAGGACCCTTAAGAATTAGGCTAAATCTATTCTGCCTGTGCTCTATCAAAAGAATAACAAAGCCTAGATGACAGCACATCTGTTTACAGCGTGGTTCACTGAATATTTTAAGCCCACTGTTGAGACCTACTGCTCTGAAAAAAAAAAAAAGACCCTTTCAAAACATTACTGCCCATTGACAATGCACCTAGTCACCCAAGAGCTCCAATGGAGGTGTACAGGAGATGAATGTTGTTTTCATGCTTTCAAAATACACGCATTCTGCAGTCCATGGATCAAGGAATAATTTCAAATTTCAAGTCTTATTATTTAAGAACGACATTTCATAAGGCTACAGCTGCCATAGTGATTCCTCTAATGGATCTAGGCAAAGAAAATTAAAAACATTCTGGAAAGGATTCACCATTCTAGATGCCAGTAAGAACATCTGTGACTCATGAGAGGAAGTCAAAATATTGACATTAACAGGAGTTTAGAAGAAGTTGATTCCAAGCCTCATGGATGACTTTGAGGGGTTCAAGACTCAGTGAAGGAAGGAGCTGCAGATGTGGTGGAAATAGCAAAAGAACTAGAATTAGAAGTGGAGTCTGAATTGCTGCAACCTTACGATAAAACTTGAAAAGATGAGGAGTTGCTTCTTATGGATGAACAAAGAAAGTGGCTTCTTCAGACAGAATCATCGACTCCTGGTGAAGATGTTGTGAACACTGTTGAAATGATGACAAAAGATTTGGAATATTACATAAAGTTAGTTGATAAAGCAGTGGTAGGGTTTGAGAGGATTATCTCCAATTTTGAAAGACATTTGACTGTGTGTAAAATGCTATCAAACAGCCGGGCGCGGTGGCTCACGCCTGTAATCCTAGCACTCTGGGAGGCTGAGGCGGGCAGATCGCTCAAGATCAGGAGTTCGAAACCAGCCTGAGCAAGAGCAAGACCCCCGTTTCTACTAAAAAAATATAAAGAAATTAATTGGCCAACTAAAAATATATAGAAAAATTAGCCGGGCATGGCGGCACATGCCTGTAGTCCCAGCTATTCCGGAGGCTGAGGCAGAAGGATCACTTGAGCCCAGGAGTTTGAGGTTGCTGTGAGCTAAGCTGATGCCATGGCACACCAGCCTGGGCAACAGAGTGAGACTCTGTCTCAAAAAAAAAAAAAATGCTATCAAACAACATCACATGTTATACAGAAACCTTTTTCTGTAAGTAAGAATAGATACAGAAAACCTCACTGTTAACTTATTTTAAAGAAATTGCCACAGCGACCCCAACCTTTAGCAACCACCAACCTGTTTGGTCAGCACCATCAACATTGAAATAAGACCCTCCACCAGCAAAAAGATTATGACTTGCTGAAGGCTCAGATGATTGCTAGGGTTTTTTTTGCTTTTTTTTTTTTTTTTAGCAATAAAGTATTTTTAAATTAAGGTATGTACTTTTTTTTTTTTTAGACATAATGCTACTGCACACTTAATAGACTACAGTATATTGTAAACATAACCTTTATATGCACCGGGAAACCAAAAATTTGTGTTACTCACTTTATTGCAATACTCACTTTCTTGTGGTGGTGAGTAACCAAAACCACAATATCTCTGAGGTATGCCTGTACAAAAGTAGAGAGAATAACATTAATAATTTATTCCCATGTATCCATCACCTAACTTCAACAATCACCAACTGAGGCCACTCTTATTTCAACTATATTCCCACTCACTTCCCCAACCCCAGATTATTTTGAAGCAAATACCTGATATCATATAATTTCATCTCTAAGTATTTCAGTAAGTATGTCAAAGAGATAAAGCCTTTAAAAAGTAAACAACCAGAATACCATTTTTACACTTAAAAATTTTAATGTTAAATCTTAAAATCATGCACTATCTAGAGTGTGTTAAAACATCTCTGATTGTCTCATCACTTTTCAAAAATAATTTGTCCAAATCAGGGCACAGATAACAGCCATATATTATAATTGGTTAGCATGTTTTTTAAGCTACTTCTAATTTAAGGTTTCCCCTCTCCATTTTTTCCCCCATTTGTGGTTGTCTCGTTAAAGAAGTTGGGTCATTTGTTCTATACAGCTTTTCATAATCTGGAAATTAGTAGCTGCATCCTTGTAGTGTTGTTTAACTGTCTCCTATGTTTCTTGCAAATAAAATAGATAATTAGATCTAATGGCTTGAGCAGATTCAGATTAAATTTTTTGGTAAAAATATTTTATTATTTATTAAGAGGCATGCAATGTCTGGTTGTGTCTTTTGGTAAGTAAGCAGCCATTGATGATCATTGCTTAGATGATCCATTAATTATTAAAGTTTGTGAAATGCAAACCTACTTTTCTTAATTTTTAAAAATAGGAAAATTAATTCCTGACATAGAGAGGTACCAGGCTTCTTACTGAGATTAAACGGGATAATCATAGTTCACATTTGTTGAGCTTCTGTTCTTCAAGTGCTGTACACACTCAGGTGAAGCAGATACCAGTATCATGTCTGACAAACACATAATAAAACTAAGATGCAGAAGTAACTTGATCAACTTCACATTGCTAAAAATTGGTGGGGTCAGCATTCAAATCCAGGTCCATATAACTACAAAGCTTCTATTCTTCCCACTACTTCCTTAAAAGATTTATTTATTGGAGGACTACTCTAATCAAAGACTTCCCCTAGGTATGGTAAATTATTAATTGCTAAATTAATTATTCAACTCTTTCGACAGTACTTTGGTATTGGTATTGCCCCCGTTGTACAGATAAAGAAACTGAGGCTTGTAGAGGTTAGGTAATTTCCCCAAGGTCACAAAGCCCTAGAATAAGGAAGGAAAGGGTTTGTAAGTGTCCGTAGTGGCATACCATGCAGCAGGTATGTCCGGCTTCCCAGGTCTTCAACCGTTAAGAATTACAGCGTGCAATGTATGCGCCAACTGGTAAGCAGCAGATAGATGGCAGCGAGTACTCCACATAAGAGGGTATAAATTATGTTGCACTAAAACGGTCAACATGCAAGGGAGATGACACAAGCGTGCCATAACACGAGTGCACGACGACAACAGCGCGCCTGCATACAGAAGCCAGCCGAAGCACAGAGCCGCGCACGCGCGCAGAAGCCCAGCGTATGGGGGCGGGGGAGCAAACAGCGCTTGCTAGGTCTTCCGGCCTCTAGGGGGCGCCAGCCAAGGCTAGCCCAGCACCCTGGTACCGCAGCACGTTCTTTTGCATCCACCAGTACTCAGGATATCAGAATCCGGTGCAGAGCAAATTTTTGAGGTTTGAAGTTCCGGATCCATGGAGGGCGGAGAAACGGGCAGGGAAAGAAAGCGGTAGGGTGGCCGACCAGGGTCCAGAAACCCGCCAGCTCCAAGGAGCGAAACCTCCTCCCTTTTTACCCTGGGAGCTACCGCGAGAATGGGCAGGGTCTGGCTTTGGAGCGGAAGCGAGGGGAGGTCCCGGTTCGAGGGCGGGGCTGGAGGCGGGGCGATCCGGCTGGAACTTGCCGGCAGAGCCGGCTGACACACTCCACTTCTTTCACGCTCGGCTTTCCCTTTAGGTGAGGCGTTCATGGAGCGGCTCCTGGCCCAGCTGTGCGGCACCAGCGCAGCGTGGCCTCTCCCGCTGTGGGAGGGAGATACCACAGGCCATTGCTTCACCCAGCTGGTGCTCAGCGCCCTGCCCCACGCGCTCCTTGCCGTGCTCAGTGCCTGCCACTTGGGCACCCCGAGGTGGGTAGAGACGGGAGCAGGACATCTGTCCGTGTGGGCCTGCAGCTCTCACCCGCAACCAACATTTCCCCCTCAATGTCACCAGAATAGCGAGGTCTTGGAGTAGGGCAGAAGTAGAATAAAATCTGAGCATTACAGCAGTGTGGCTGGTTGGGGGCGAGTTACCTACCTTTTCTGAGTCTCACAGCATTGTTGGAAAGTTTAAATAAGATAATGCATGTAAGCATATAGTGCAGTACCTGACAGGTTTTTAAAGGCCCAATGCACGTTAGAAATCATCGCTTTTATAGATTTTGAGATGCCCAAACACAGCTGTCATGAATTGGAAGCAAAATTGGGTGAACAATGTTTTTAGCCAAAAATGATGACTTACGTTTAAGTTATAGGGCCAGTTTCTCACCACATCCATGAAACCTCAGTGTTCCTAGGTTAAGAAAAGCATAGGTAGGATGGGGGCTGTGGCTCACACCTGTAATCCTAGCACTCTGGGAGGCGGAGGTGGGAAGATCCCTTGAGCTCAGTAATTGGAGTCCAGCCTGAGCAAGAGTGAGACCCTGTCTCTACAAAAAATAGAAAAATTAGCTGGGCATGGTGGCACACGCCTGTAGTCCCAGCTACTTGGGAGGCTGAGGCAGGAGGATTGCGTGAGCCCAGGAATTTGAGGTTGCTGTAAGCTAGGCTGATGCCATGACACTCTACTCAGGGCAACAGAGTGAGACTCTGTCTCAAAAAACAAAAACAAAAACAAAACAAAAAAGCATAGGTAGATTCAGCTGGAGAGGAAGCAGTAGATAGAAGAGAAGAGCAAACTTAAGCCTTCCTCGATTTAGGGCTATAAGGTGTGGGTGCTAAACTAACCTTGATTTTGTGCCTAGTTCTTGTATGGCTAGAGATGATTAAAGTTAGTCTCATTCTGGCTGCTGAGAAGGCAAGAGGGTGATATGGTCTCTGCCTTTGAGAGTTCTTAGTCTTTTGGGGTAAAGTGCCCCTATTCAAGAGGAATTTGGGGGCTAATCAATCCCTTCCTTGGGTAGGAGCTGCAGATCTGCTTGGTCTGGGATGAATCCTGGTTTGTCTCTTACATAGAATGAGACAAAAGTCTAGAAGGGGTCAGTAAGTTACCAAAGACATCCACAGCCTGCTCAGAGGAGTAGCTATTAAAAATTGGCAGTCCTTTGGGAATTCACGGTCTAATGAGAAGGCAAGAAAGACCATCATGTAATCAACAGAAATTGTGGCTATCTCATTCACTTATCATGCTTTTGTGTGTTGCTCATAATGGTTGGAAGGATCCAGAATCTCAGACAGGAAAGGACCACAGAGGTTTTTGGGTCTAGACTCTTCATTTCTCACTGTACTGTTGAGGAAAGTATAGAGAAAGGGAAAGAGACTTGCCCAAGGTTATGAGCCCCGTTGATGGCTAACTTGAGGCTGGTATACCAGCCTCCAAGGGACCAGTGTTCTTTCTTCTATCCCCACATCTTAGGAAATAGAATTCCTTTTTTTTTTTTTTGAGACAGGATCTCACTCTGTCACCCAAGCTAGAGTGCAGTGGCACTATCATAGCTCACTGCAGCCTCAAACTCCTGGGCTCAAGCAATCTCCCGCCTACGCCTCCCAAGTAGCTGGGACTACAGGCATGCACCACCACACCCAACTAATTTGTAAATTTTTTGTAGAGACTAGACCTCACAATGTTGCCCAGGCTGGTCTCGAACTCTTGGCCTCAAGTGATCCTCCTGCCTCAGCCTCCTAAAGCATTGGGATTACAGGCATGAGCCACTACTCCTGATCTGGAAATAGAATCCTTTAAGGTTGATTTTTATTCCAATCTAAACCCTTCCATATAATTGCCATCAGATTGACTTTTAAGAAAACTCAAAGAATTTTAGTTTACAACTAAACTTTTTCAGTAACCCATCCCTGCCAACAAAGGATGTAACAGATTTAGTCCTCTTTTTATGTGAATCTTCAAGGCATTCTGATATTCACTATTGCAGATGGATTTTCCTGTATTTTATTCTTAATACAGATCACCTTTTGTTTTACTAAAAACATTTTTTATATGCCAAGAAGATATAGACAAAAGGACAAAGAGATTTTTCTTCAGCTAAAGGAGTCACAAAAGTGACCTACACCACCTTCTACAATCAGTGGAAAGACAGTAGAATATTCAGAGGCTTTATAAAATTTAGGCTGTAGTATTAGAATATAGCAGCTGTATGTAAGTCAAATTTTTATTCATCTAATAGTGCTTCAGGTGAATTTAAGGGTAATCTTGGGTGGATCCTTTTATTATAATGAATATGCATCCCTTAGTGTTTATATGTATGAAGACTTCTGATTTTTTTTTCTAATTAGAGTTCATGTTAGGTACAACCTTAACTCAAAATTGTTAATGCCTGTGGTGAAAGAATAAATCAGAAATGGTGTGTTGGCCAGGTGTGGTGGCTCATGCCTGTAATCCTAATACTCTGGGAAGCCAAGGTAGGAGGATCAATTGAGGTCAGGAGTTTTGAGACCACCCTGAGCGAGAGTGAGACCCTATCTCTACTAAAAATAGAAAAGGATTAGCCAGGCATGGTGGTACGCCCCGTAGTTCCAGCTCCTCAGGAGGCTGAGGCAGGAGGATCGCTTGAGCCTAGGAGTTGGATGTTGCTGTGAACTAGGCTAATGCCATGGCACTCTACCCTGGGCAACAGAGTGAAATTTTGTCTCAAAAAAAAAACAAGAAACAAACAAAAAGAAATGGTGTGGGTAGGTTAGAAAATGGATTGGGTCAATCTGGGAAGACTTCCTGGCAGAAAAGGACCTGGATTGCAAGGTAAACTGGGGGTAGGGATAGATTGTGCAAGGCAGGAAGGGAGCTGATTCCTTAGGTAAGTGAATTGTTGCAGGTGAGGGGTATGTCTGGGCCCTGAGTCAGCCGTGATGTGCCTCCTTATCTTTCTTCCCCCTTGTCCCCAGGAGTCCAGATTACATCCCACCTTGCCGTCCTGGCTGGCGCCTCCGACTTGCAGCTTCCTTCCTGCTGTCCATCTTCCCGCTGCTAGACCTCCTTCCAGTTGCTGTGCCACCAGGGGCAGGCCCAGGTCCTGTAGGGCTAGAGGTGCTGGCAGGATGTGTGGCAGCTGTGGCCTGGATCACCCACAGCCTGGCCCTGTGGGCACTGGCCCATTCCCCTCATGGCCACTCCCGGGGGCCATTGGCCTTGGCTCTGGCAGCCATCCTGCCAGCTCCAGCCCTAGTGCTGACACTGCTATGGCATTGCCAGCGAGGCACACTTCTGCCCCCATTTCTCCCAGGGCCCCTGGCCCGCCTATGCCTTCTCATCCTGCAGCTGGCTGCACTGTTGGCCTATATACTAGGATGGGCAGCCCCTGGGGGGCCACGAGGACCCTGGGCTCCGGAGCCCCTCCTGCCTGAGGATCAAGAACCCGAGGTGGCCGAGGATGGGGAGAGTTGGCTGTCACGCTTTTCCTATGCTTGGCTGGCACCCTTGCTGGCCCGTGGGGCTCGTGGAGAGCTTCAGCAGCCCCAGGACACTTGCCACCTCCCCCACAGGCTGCATCCAACCTACCTAGCCCATGCCTTCCAGGCACATTGGCAGGAGGGGGCCCAGCTGTGGAGGGCCTTGTATGGGGCTTTTGGACGGTGCTATCTGGCACTTGGACTGCTAAAGCTGATGGGGACCATGCTGGGATTCTCAGGGCCTCTGCTGCTCTCCCAACTGGTGAACTTCCTGGAGGAGGGACAGGAGCCACTGAGCCATGGCCTGCTCTATGCCCTTGGGCTAGCTGGTGGGGCTGTGCTGGGCGCTGTGCTGCAGAATCAGTATGGGTATGAGGTGCGTAAGGTGGCACTTCAGGCACGAGGGGCCGTGCTAAACATCCTGTACCGCAAGGCTTTACAGCTGGGGCCCAGCCGCCCTCCTACTGGGGAGGTCCTGAACCTACTAGGCACCGACTCTGAGCGGCTGCTTAACTTTGCTGGAAGCTTCCATGAGGCCTGGGGCCTGCCCCTGCAGCTGGCCATCACCCTCTACCTGCTGTACCAGCAGGTGGGTGTGGCCTTTGTGGGTGGTCTGATCTTGGCCCTGCTGCTGGTTCCTGTCAACAAAGTGATCGCTACCCGCATCATGGCCAGCAATCAGGAGATGCTACAGCACAAGGATGCACGGGTTAAGGTAAGGGGCTATTTGGGGTCCCTCCACTATCTGGCGACATCATCAGACCTGGGTCTGTAGGTTCTCCCATGCACATTGCCTGAGGGACAGTGTGACTTAGAAGTTAAGAGCTCAGACTGGAGAAAAACAGACCTGGGTTCAAATCTACCCTTACTAACTAGTTCAGTCACCTCAGACAAGTTGCTTAACCTCTTTGGGCCTCCACTTCCTCATGTGTAAAATTAGGATAATAATAGCTTGCCTCACAGAGTTGTGGTGAGGATCGTGCTTAGCATAGTGCCTGTCATAAAGTGAGCTCTAAATAAATGTGGCCCATTGGTAATATAGCAGCATTAGCTCATGTGGCCCTAGGCAGCATCCCTAGGAGGTAGGAAGTAATCTCCCTGGGACCAAATGGGTTTTTAGTGACAGAACTGGAACCCAAGTCTCCCACCTCCTTGTCCAGGGCACAAACCACCCCATGGCTGCATGTGGAGAGGCCTAGGAGAACCCCAGCTTCCTCTTAGGACTGAGCTATGGAGAAGGAAATAGGTCACTTTCCTGCCTGCACCAACTCTAGATATTGCTGGTCTGGCTGAATCAGTTCCGGGTTTTGCAGTGTCTGTGGGTACCTTTACAAAGTGGGTAGCAGTCCTGGGGGTCCATACAGCAGAGCTATCAACCTTACTGGAACAGCTCAATGCTAATGTGGAGAAGAAGGTGTTGGTAGCAGGTTATGGCCTGAGGCCTTTTCCCATGCCTGTGACAGCTACAGACTAGGTCTCTAAGGAGTTCCTGACCCTTGCCCATCTTGCCTGGGCTCATTGGCCTGTTTGGCCCTGGGTGTGGTGTGGCCTCTTGTGCCTGTATACTCCTCTAGGAATAGTTTCTGTATCACCCAAGCCATGGGACAGAACTGGTGGCTGTCCCCCAGAGCACATGTTTTGGCTTTGGGAAATAATCCTCAGTCCCTCATCTGGTGGAAGAAGGAGTGCTTTTACCGCAGTGTGGTGACCTGCCTGCACCTTCCATCACTTCATCTCCCAGGAAGGTGGGGAATTCTAGCTCCAACCTGTCCCCAGTTGGAGCAAATGGGGAAGTAAAAGAGACACTGGGAAGGGAAGCAACCCGAGGCTGAGAAGGATTTGAGGGGCAAGATTTCCAGAAAGGACTAAGGTGAGGAAGAAAACCAAAGCTAGGGAAGTACAGAGTATCTGGGAGCTCAGAGTACTCATTCTCTGCCAGGAGCCTGGAGAAGACTCCACCTCACGCTGCTGTCTTGTCTCCTGTTCCTAGCTCATGGCAGAGCTGCTGAGTGGCATTCGGGTCATCAAGTTCTGCGGGTGGGAGCAAGCACTGGGGGCCCGGGTAGAGGCCTACCGGGCTCGAGAGCTGGGGCGACTCTGTGTCATCAAATACCTGGATGCAGCCTGCGTATACCTGTGGGCTGCCCTGCCGGTTGTCATCTCCATCATCATCTTCATCACCTATGTCCTCATGGGGCACCAGCTCACGGCCACCAAGGTGAGGACCAGGAAGGGAGGGGATAGCTCTAGGAAGGCCTGAGAGGGTGCCAGCCTCGAAGAGACTGCAGTGGAGTGACGAGGTGGGCTCAGGCCCTGGGTGCTGGCTGGCCAGGAGGGAAGGGTCCCTGACTGCCTCATCCTTTCCCAACCAAAGGGAAACTCTGAAGGGACCTTTTTTCTGGGGCCTTGGATATATAACCTTCCTCTCTGTGGAGGAATTCCTTTCCTTTCTCTCCTCTTCCTTCCACTCCATCTTCCAGTCAGGCCTAGACCTGGGATTAGGTCCCTTTTTCTTCACTCTAATGGCTTTGGGAAAAATCCGTGATCCAAGGCCAGGTCTGGCCAAGGCCAGGTGATGTTGCTACTTAGAAATTCTGAGGAAGTCTCAAAATGAGCTAGGCCTGTGCACTTATCAAGATGCAACCTTGATCCCTAGAGGAACATTGGAATTTCTAGGATTCTGGGAGTAGCTACCTCTGCCACCTCCAATGCCAGGATTGGCCGGCTATCCCCTCAGTTCTGCAGCTTCCCTGTTCTTCCCTCCACAGACCTGTTCACAGGGCCACCTGTAGAGCAGGCCCTTGGATGGCTCTTCCAGTCTACCCCTCTTCCACCCCACTTAGGTGTTCACGGCCCTGGCACTGGTACGCATGCTCATTCTTCCCCTCAACAACTTCCCTTGGGTGATCAATGGCCTCCTGGAAGCCAAAGTGTCCTTGGACCGGATCCAGCGTTTCCTTGATCTTCCAAACCACAACCCCCAGGCCTACTACAGCACAGGTAATGGGAAGCTAGAGGGCAGAACCTGGCACAGGGGGAGGAGGGGAATGTAGCCACTTGGCATTGTGCATAGATGCTGCCAAGAGGAGTCAGAGGCAGCAGAATGCCAGCAGAGCAGACCAAGACCGAGACTGAATTAGCCCTGGGCATGTAGATGTGGGGCAGGCAAGTCAACAACATGCCCCTGATTTGCCCTTCCCAAGCAGGTTGGTGGTAGATTAGGAGCCCAAGTTGAGTGACTTCTTCCCCGTTCAGATCCCCCCACAGAGCCGTCTATAGTTTTGGAGCTGCGTGGAGCCCTGTTCTCCTGGGACCCAGTTGGAACCAGCCAAGAGACCTTCATCAGTCACCTCAAAGTGAAAAAGGTTCGTTGGACAGATACCCTGGGAAAGTCCCCAGACCAATGAGAGAGATGGAGACTCAGTGACAGATAAGCAAAGACTGAGCCAATTGTAGCTGGGTGGCTCTGCAGCTCTAACTACTGAAGGAGAGAGGGGAGGGCCTTGATGAGCAGGTTCCAGTCTGAATCTCACTCTGCCACACCCAGCTTTTTTAGAGTAGTCACACCTCTCCTTGGTCTTCAGGCAGCTCATATTCACCCAGTTCCGACTAACAGGTGTGTTTGTCTCTCCATGTCCCTCAGAGGCCACAGAGTTCAGAACAGGCTTCAGGGCTAATCCAGCATCTCCCCCAGGCTGGGGACTTAAGGGAGAGGCCCAGCAACCCCTTCCGAGAAAGATTTTGCAAATGGGATAGATGATCCTCTATTTAGCCTGGTGAAAAGCAGTCACGCCCTCTGACTCACACTGCAGCATACACAGTCAAAGAACTTAAAACGTGAACATTCCTGGCAGAGGGCGACTCTTGTTCACCCCTAGTCCTGAGTTTTCACTCTCTCCTGACCTTTGTCCAACCCCATGCCCCACAGTTCAACTCAGCGTTCTCCAGTAGTGGCTGAATCGCCTCCACCACATTTGGCTCACGTTTCTGGCTTGGGCTGTATGTTTTGTTTTTCCTCTTAGTTCAGGCAAGACAAGGCTGGAATTTCTCAAAGGAATTTTGCTAATGTGTGTGTTAGGGCTTTTTTGGATATGTCATAGAAACCCACTAGAGCTAGCTTAAGCAAACAAAAAGTTATAATAGGGATATAGAGATAAATTGCAGAATCCAAAGGCACAAATGCAACTGGATCTTAGAAACAGCCCAGAACCAGGCCTCAACTTGCACAGCTCTCTGCCTTCTGTGTGTTTCTCTCTCTCTTTATCTGCCTGGTTCTTCCCTTTCTGTGGACCCACTCATTGAGCAAAAGGTGTGACTGCAGAGAGCTCTCCCATTTATAGCTGCAGCCAACAAGAGGGAGAAGCTGCTTCTGGGTCCTAATCCCACATTGCCAGGGAAAGATCTCAGATTAGTCTGGTGCCCACTTGTAGATGGGTCAACCCTGGCTGGCAGGATGGGGACATCACAAACGGCTTCTGAGAGCCCAGCTCCTTTCTAGAAAAGGAAATAGGAATCTGTTTGTTTGTTTTTTTTAGCAGGAGATAGCTCCATGAACATATGTTACAACTAAGAAACAAAGAGAGAACAGAAAGTTTTAAACTACAAATCACAGAAACAGGTACCTGTGCAAAGCACTGAGATACCAGACTAGCCACAAGTTGACTTAGCCAGCCCAGCGTTCAGGCCCCAAAGCCTGGAGTCCTTCCTTCCCCTCTCCCCATCCTGGGATGGGTGTCTCAGAGCTTACCTTGGAAGTTCTTGGGCATTTTCCTCCCATCCCCTCTGGCATGCTTCTTCCCTTCAGAGGCTCCTCACATACACAGTGAAACTGAGAACAACTCTGAGTGGACAATAAAACACACTCTTCCCTAGATCCAACAGATCAGCCTGTGAGTTGGAAGATTCTTTCCCTACACGCTAATTGGGGCCTAGAGAGAAGCCTCAGTGGGACGATTGACAGCCCGGTGCCTCAAGAGGGAGACCGCTGCCCTCTCTGTCCCTTTCTCTGCAAAGAGCAGACATTTGCTTGTATGGCTTCCTTGCAGGGTATGCTGGTGGGCATCGTGGGAAAGGTGGGCTGTGGGAAGAGCTCACTTCTGGCTGCCATCGCTGGGGAGCTCCACAGGTAACCAACCTTCAGCGCACCCCTGTCATTGCTCAGCCCTTTAGCAAACACTGAGCACCTGCTACCTGTCAGACACCTTTATAGGGCCCAGGGGTACCAAGAATAGGTCCTTTTACTGGGACAGCTTGCAGTCTGGAAAGGAGTAGGCAGTCAGAAAAGTGAACCATCATAATCATTACACCAGAGTGTTATAAGTGCTATAATAGTGAACGAAGAGAAGAAATGGAAACATCCAGTGTCAGCTGTTCTTTCAGAAATGTGGCTGTGCCGGGAAGGGATCCAGAGATGAAAACAGGTTTGAGGGAAGGCCTCTTTGTTTTCAGATGACAATGAGTATAATGTGGTGGCCACACTCTCTACTGAGCTCCTGAGAACATCCAGATATGACAGCTGCTTGGCCGTAGCCAAGGAGCAGTTTCTTCCCTTCCCCATCTAGAATGAGCCCATAGCCTCATTAGGACCCCTTGACCTCAGTGGCTGCCAAGTGAGAGAGTCATGTGACATGAAGGGCAACCCTATGTAGAAGACAGTAGTATGGGAAGGCTTCTGGGAGGCAGGGGCTAGACATGGAGGGACTCAGTGGGGAGCTGGTCCCCATGCTGCTGGCCTGGCTCTCTGCAGGCTGCGTGGGCAGGTGGCAGTGTGGGGGCTGTCCAAGGGCTTTGGCCTGGCCACTCAAGAACCCTGGATCCAATTTGCCACCATCCGAGACAACATCCTTTTTGGGAAGACATTTGACGCCCAGCTGTACAAGGAGGTGCTAGAGGCCTGCGCCCTCATCGACGACCTCAGCGTGAGTGCCTGGCCTTGAAACCTCTTGGCCGCCTGCTTCCCCATTATCCCTGACACCTCAGACTAGAGGCTTGCTTCTCTGGAAAGGGCTTGCTTCTACTCGGGCATCACTTATCTAGGACTGGCCATCATACTTTGGTCCTCCCAGAGCTGCTTGGTTTCCCCTTCCCCATAGGGCCTAGAGGGGTGATGGTCACTGGGTGTTCCACGTAGCAGCTGGGAAAGCCCTGAGGCCTCTGGAGCCAGGGAGGTTTCCCTATGAGGCTTAGCTCTGTGTAAGTCTGGCTGCTGGTTCTGATTCAGGAGGCCCTCTTCCACCTCCCTCCGGGAAGGCTTGGAAGAGTCAAGGTCTCGTTTGGTTGCAGGTTACCCTAGGGAAACCTGCCAAGCCCATTAGATTTCCTATCATCCCCAATTCAGAGTATTAAGTTTATTGGAGAAGACATTCCAGATTTCTCTCATGACTTCCCACCTAACCCCCATGTCCCCTCCAGGACTGTCATCACCACTACCCTACGCAGGTAAATGTGGAACTTCCTGGAAAGGAAGACCTTTGACTTTGACCATGGGGCATCCCGTGTCCATTTATCACTTGTTTCTGCATCAAGCTTTCCCCACATGTCTGCTAGGTCCTGGATACTATTCTAGGCACTAAGAAAATAGATGAATAACGAAGGTTTTCCCTCAGTGAACTTGGCGTCTAGTGGATCATGGGTGCTTCCTCTGGGTTTTGGGACCTCTTAGCTTGGTGGACCATTCCTGAGGCTACCAGGAAGGCTCAGGGTACATTCCTTCTCTAAAAACCTGTGAAAACTTTCACATCAAATTTGCCCAGCGTCATTCCTTGCCTATTAAAAACGTAGAGTGGTGGCCAGGCACAGTGGCTCACACCTGTAATCCTAGCACTCTGGGAGGTGGAGGTGCGAGAATTGCTTGAGGTCAGGAGTTTGAGACTAGCCTGAGCAAGAGCAAGACCCTGTCTCCACTAAAAATAGAAAAATTAGCCAGGCATGGTGGTGTGCGCCTGTAGTCCCAGCTACTCCGAGGCTGAGGCAGGAGGATCGCTTGAGCCCAGGAGTTTGAGGTTGCTGTGAGCTAGCCTGATGCCATGGCACTCTAGCCTGGGCAACAGAGCAAGACTCTGTCTCAAAAAAAAAAAAAAAAAAAAGGCAGGGTGGCAAATGTGGCAGGGTGGTTAAGAATCTGAATTTGTGTACTACCCCTTACTAGCTGTGGGCAAAGTAGTTAATCTGTCTGAGCTTTGGTCTCATCTGTGAAAAGGAAATAATACCAGCTTTGTAAGGTTGTCATGGGGTTTGAACGAGATAATGCCTGGAAAATGTTATAAGCACATACATAGTAAGTGTTCAATAAGTGCTAGATGTTGCTGGAATTATGTCTTGTCTCCTCTGACTAGCTCACCCCAAACTTAAGTCTAATCTCAAGCTGCCTGCCTCTCTTGATCCCCACCACCTATTTCCTGCAAAGGGATAGGAAATGAGCCAGAGGGTAGTGGGGAGCTCATTGACCCACTGTGGCACCTTTTCCATCAGATCCTGCCGGCTGGAGACCAGACAGAGGTGGGGGAAAAGGGTGTGACCCTCAGTGGGGGACAGCGGGCCCGAATCGCTCTTGCTCGTGCTGTCTACCAGGTAAGTAGGTGTGGGGACAGCAAGGGTAATGAGATGGGGGCAGTCCAGAGCCTTGGGAGCTTGGCTGAGTGGGAGGACTGGGGGTATTTTCCTCAGCATATGGTTTCTTCCTTCTCTCATTCCATGTTCCTGAAGTGTTAGTCATTCTATCCACCTTTTGCAGATTGAAGGCAGAAATAAAAGGCCCTTTAAAAAGCATTATATGGTCTGAGCACTGGCCATGGAGTGCTGGCCTTGCCTGGCTGGAGGGAAGTTCACCCTCAGGTCTCACCTTCTCTACTATTGTGGGGGTAACCCCCGTAGTTCTCAGCTGTCTTCTCTGACTTCCTTGGGATCTTTCCAGGAGAGTCTCTGGGTTCTGGCCAGAAGACTGGGGTGCTGGTGCCTATGGTGCTTCCACTTCTCCCTAGGAGAAGGAACTCTATCTTCTCGATGACCCTCTGGCTGCTGTGGACGCAGATGTGGCCACACACCTGCTGCACAGGTGCATCCTGGGCGTGCTGAGCCACACCACACGGCTGCTGTGCACCCACCGGACCGAGTACCTGGAGAGGGCCGACATGGTGCTGCTGATGGAGGCCGGGCGCCTCATCCAGGCTGGTAACGTGGGGCAGGAGCCCGGCTGTGAGAGGGAAGCATCTGCCCAGGTGTGATGGGGAAGAGAGACAGGTAGACTGTCAAGTGCAGATTCTGCCACCCCTCCATGCATGGCCTGAGCACAGTCAGCAGCTCCTCCTGCCTTCACGGAACTGGTGTGAGGAAACCAGAGAGCAGGAGGGAGAAGGTTCACAGCAGCCGGCATATCTGGGACTCATCGGCTTTGTGACTGAGTGCTCTTGGGAACTTAGAGGCCCAGGATCTCTGAGAACGACCTGATGTCCTCAGAGAAGAGAAAGCAGTGAGGTTTAGAACAATCCTTTTGTAAAAATAACAAAAACAGGCCGGGCGCGGTGGCTCATGCCTGTAATCCTAGCACTCTGGGAGGCCGAGGCGGATGGATTGCTCCAGGTCAGGAGTTCGAGACCAGCCTGAGCAAGAGCGAGACCCCGTCTCTACTATAAATAGAAAGAAATTAATTGGCCAACTAAAAATATATGTAAAAACTTAGCCGGGCATGGTGGCACATGCCTGTAGTCCCAGCTACTTGGGAGGCTGAGGCAGAAGGATCACTTGAGCCCAGGAATTTGAGGTTGCTGTGAGCTAGGCTGATGCCACAGCACTCACTCTAGCCTGGGCAACAAATTGAGACTCTGTCACAAAAAAAAAAAAAAAAAAAAAAAGCAAAAATAAAAAGCTCTGAAGAAAATTATTATGCAGAGGGACATGACCACCTGTTAGTTCACTGGGAGAGAAATAGGAGGAAATGAGGCTCAACCAGATGTTAGGAATTGAGGGAAGCAAGAGAAAAAGCTCTGCAGTGATGACAGGTGACCCTGGACAGGTGCTCACACATGGCTATATCTGTCCTCTTAGGGGTGGATGTTTGTCCTTCTCTGCTGCTTGAAATCCACGTGCAGAGGGATGGACTTTATGAGTCCTACTCAGAGTCTGGGGATCCATATGAGTCCTACTCAGAGTCTGGGGATCCAGGGCAGGATCCTACTAGGGTGGGTTGAGAGGAGGGCCAGTGAGAATGGGGAGGTGGGATCTGCACACACATTTAGAAAGGCATGGTATCGATGCAGAACAGCCCCCTCCAAGTCCACCCTTCTACCTTCCAGGGCCTCCCTCTGAGATTCTACCATTGGTACAAGCAGTCCCCAAAGCCTGGGCTGAGGATGGACAAGAGGCTGACTCAGGTATGTCTCACTGGTGGGAAGAAAGGGCTTGCTTTTCATTGCCACTCTATAATTTTTTTTTTTTTAACAAAGCTTGCCTGCTCCTCTGAAACTGATTTTTTTAACTGGCATCCTGCAAGCTTAATTCTTCCATGCCCTCCCTGATTCTTACAGCCATAGCCCAGTCAGTACAGAACCCAGAGAAAACAGAGGAGGGGCTGGAGGTGGAGCAGAGCACACCTGGCCGCCTGCTACAGGAAGAAAGCAAGAAGGAGGGTGCCGTGGCCTTGCATGTGTACCGAGCATACTGGAGGGCCGTGGGCCAGGGCCTGGCCCTAGCCATCCTCTTCTCTCTGCTCCTCATGCAAGGTAAGAATATACCTGGGAGTCCCTCCGGGTTGTCCAGGTGCCCATCACCTTGCACTAATCATTACAAAGCCCAGAGACTCACCAAGCGTGGGTAACGAGCTGGGACAAAAGGCATGCCTCCCCGCCCCGTGGCCAGGCATGGTGGCTCACGCCTGTAATCCTAGCACTCTGGGAAGCTGAGGCGGGAGGATCACTTGAGGTCAGGAGTTCAAGACCAACCTCAGCAAGAGCAAGACCCCGTCTCTACTAAAAATAGAAAGAAATTAGCCAGACAACTAAAAATAGAAAAAAATTAGCCAGAGCATGGTGACACACACCTGTAGTCCCAGCTACTCAAGAGGCTGAGGCAGGAGGATCACTTGAGCCCAGGAGTCTGAGGTTGCTGTGAGCTAGGCTGATGCCGCGGCACTCTAGTTCAAGTAACAGAGCGAGACTGTCTCAAAAAAAAAAAAAAGAAAAGAAAAAAGGCATGCCCCCAATTCTGACAGAGGCCCAGGGGCCAGAGGGGTGCACTCTGTAGGCGTCTTCAGTTCTTCCCCCCAGGTTAGGTCCCATTCTGCAAAACTGAGGTCATGCTCTCCCCAGAGCTGAAGAGTGAGGGCCTAGGAAAGAAGTGCACGCTAGGGAGGACGTGGGATGGTGCAAGGTGGGGAGGCCAGGAGGATAAAGAAAGGTAGGAATAGCGTCAAGGGCAGGGAAAAGGTGTTTGAGTAGAACAAAAGAGAGTGTCTGTCTCACAGCTGTTTCCTTCCTGTCCACACTCAGCCACGCGGAACGCCGCCGACTGGTGGCTCTCCTACTGGATCTCTCAGCTGAAGGCAGCCAAGAATAGCTCCCAGGAGGTGCCAGCGTCCACCAGCCCAGGTTCCACAGGGTTCTTCTCTCCACAGCTGCTCCTCTTCTCCCCTGGAAGCCTCTAGTGAGTGGCTGGGGCCAGGAGTAGGCCTGGTGCTCTGTGTGGTTGCCAGACAGGGAGTGAGGGTTGCGGCTGCTGTTCCAGGGGCTGTGTCTGCTGGAGAGTGGGGAGAGGTGGAAGGGGGAGGAGGAGGGATCCCCCGAGTGGCCCTACTTTTTGTTACCTACAGCCCCCTCCCCACCACCCAGCGCCCCAGTGTTCCCACTGCCCAAAGCTGCCCCCAATGGCTCCTCAGACATCCATTTCTACCTCACCGTATATGCAACCATTGCTGGTGTCAACTCCCTCTGCACCCTGCTCCGGGCAGTGCTCTTCGCAGCAGGTACCCTCCGAGCAGCCGCCAACCTACATCGCCGCCTGCTGCATCGAGTCCTTACGGTGAGGGGATGGGGGTGGGGGGAGCCCAACCCCAGCCCTACGGAGTGTCCTCCCAGCACGTGGGCTCCTTCAGGGGCCCCATCCTACATCCCTCGTCCTCAGGATGGGCACAGCACGTGACAACCTCTGAGACCCCGAGTGGCTGCAGAGCAGAGTGGCTGCCTGGGTTCAAACCTAGTTACTTAAGCCTATAGTTTCCTCATCTGTAAAATGGGACAGTAAGAGAATCTACTTCAGAGTGACTTCAGTTTTGAACTTCAGGTGCAGAGGATTGACCCCTTGGTTCACACAAGTCCCCTTTTCTGTTTTATTTCTTTATCCACCCCCTTTTGTCTCCATTCCTTATTTCCATTTCCCCCTCCTTCCTTGATAAGCAGCCATTCTAAGTGTGTTTAATATGTATCTTTTTGTCTTTTTACAAAATCCCTATTTTGTGTGCATGTATTTTTAATTTATGTAAATGATACTGTGCTAAATCTCACATTCTGTTTCCTGCGGTTTTTATTTAGGACTGTCCCTGTTGCTCCGTATATATGTAGTCTGTTGCTTGCCCCACATACTTATGAGGACTAAACTAATTAGCACATGAAAAGTGCTTAGGATAGTGTGTGGCACACACTAAGTGCTCAGTTAGCAATTATTAATGTGGTTACTATTACAAAGCCCTTTTGTATTGCTTTTCTTGTTAGGGCCTCACAATGACCCTGTGAGGTAGGTTCTGTTATCCCCATTTTACAGATGAGAAAACTGAGGTGCTGGGAGGTGAAGTGGCCTCTCTTCCAGCAGTTGAGGAGGAGACATCTCCATGCTGTGAAGAAATTAATTTTTCATAAGCTGGTATTAGGAGCTGCTTCAGAAAGCCATTTGACCTAGTCCCCTGCTTGCTTACTTAGTTCCCAAAGTAAAGGTAGAGACAGAGGACGGGAAGCAGGAGAAGACAAAGGGCCCTCTTTGAGACTGTACCTCCAAATAGTAGTCCCAATAGCTAGCAATTATCGAGCACTTACTTCATGCCGGGCATACTCTGCTAAGCACTAGACTGCTATATGTATGGCGTTTAATCCTACTAACAGCCCTATGAGGTGCAGTTCCATTGTTGTCTCCATTTTTCCGATGAGAAGCAGGGGACTTTGCCCCTTGGGGTCTCACATGCACTAAGTAGCAAAGCTGGAATTCGAATTGCAATCTGACCCCAGAGCCTGAGCTCTTAACCATGAGATAATACTGACTTTGGCTGATAATATTCCCCACTCTGTCCAACCACAGGCATTCAGAATGTTCCTCCTGACATCTAACTAAATGTCACTCACTGGCCAGAAGTCCCCATCTTCTGGAGAGAGATTAGCTGCCTGCCCTTGAAAGGGCAGTAGGCATGTCTAGCTCAGAGGGAGAGGAATGGCCAGCATAGCCTTTGGAGGTTGCCACAGGCCAGAGGGATGAGACAGTCTCTATAGACTTTTCTTTTTTCTTTTTTTTTTTTTTTTTGAGACAGAGTCTCACTCTGTTGCCCAGGCTAGAGTGCCGTGGTGTCAGCCTAGCTCACGGCAACCTCAAACTCCTGGGCTCAAGCAATCCTTCTGCCTCAGCCTCCCAAGTAGCTGGGACTACAGGCATGTGCCACCATGCCCGGCTAATTTTTTCTATATATTTTTAGTTGGCCAATCAATTTCTTTCTATTTATAGTAGAGATGGGGTCTCGCTCTTGCTCTGGCTGGTTTCGAACTCCTGACCTTGAGCGATCTGCCCGCCTCAGCCTCCCAGAGTGCTAGGATTACAGGCGTGAGCCACCACGCCCGGCCACATCTCTCTTTTAAAACTTATGAAAACGCTCCTTCTGAGGCTCTTCCCCTGCATTTGGATTAGGCAATTTGACGGTGGGATCCAGGAAGCTGCCAATCTTCCTGTGGATGGTCCGCAGACCTCACTCTGAGAAACACATCCGTGCTCAGCCGACTTCCACGTGTCAGGTCGTGTTATTATTCGCTCCGTTTTATAAGTGAGGCTGCTGAGGCTCTGGAAGGTAAAGTTTCATTGGCAGGACTAGAATTGAAGTTTTCTGACTCCAAGTCACTTTCCACCCTGGTTTTTCAAAGTGATTTAGTTAAATTTTATGCACAGTGTAAAACGAGGCATTGGCTTGTGCCATAATCATAGAACTTTCTTCTTTAGACACTTTGGGCTGGATGATTAAAGAAAAACAAAAAAACTTTCTTCTTGATCGGATCCTTGTCCCTCCCCTTACAAACATGTCTCCTCAACTTTACCCACCTCTAGGGTGACCAGATCCTGGTTAGACCTTTCATTCCAGTGTAGATGATAACCACACCCCTTTTGCTCCCAAGAGAATCCTATCTAGTTAATGTGTAAATTATACGGTGCTATGGACTGAATTGTGTCCTCCTCATCCCCCAACTCATATGTTGAAGTCCTAACCCCAGTGTGATGGCATTTGGAGATGGGGCCTTCGGCAGGTGATTAGGGTTAAATGAGGCCACAAGGGTGGGGCCCTCATGATGGGATTAGCTCCACTGTAAGAAGTGGCATCAGAGTTTGCTTTCTCTCTCTGTCTCTCTCTCTGCCATGAGGACATAGCCAGAAGGCAGCCTTCTGCAATCCGTAAGAGGGCCCTCACCAGGAACCAAATCTCCTGGCACCTTGATCTGGGACCTCCCAGCCTCCAGAACTGTGAGAAATAAATGTGTGTTGCTTTACCCGCCCTGTCTGTGGTATTTTGTCGTAGCAGCCCCAGCGGGCTAAGACATCCGGTCACACCACCTATCTCCCCGTCCAGCAGCAGCCCCCACTGCCAAGCCTCTACATGGTCATCCATAATTTATTAATTCCTGCATATTGACTGAGTTTCTGTTCGGTACTCTTTTAGCCCTGTCATAGATGCTGGAATATAGCAGCAGTGAACGAAACAGGCAAAAGCCCCCACCCTAATGGAGCAGGCTCCCACCAGAGACAAGAACACGCAAGCAAGCAAATGTAGGCCGGCGGACGAGGCCGTGCTCACGGACACCAATCCAGCAGGCACGGAGTGGCAGGGCTGGGCGTGGGCCTGTGAGGATGGACGCTGTTGCTGAGACAGGGGAGGCCCCGGCAGCAGCCCTCTGCACCCCTCCCCTGCTGTGGCCTGGGGCCCGCCCCCACGTCCCCACAGGACTGCTCTCACCGGTCGTTCCTCTCCGTCTTGCTAAGCCCAGTGGATACTTTTCAACCCCGTCTTCGTGGACCGCCTGACTTTGATGCTGACTGAACCATTCCCTACTTCGCTCTCTGGGATTCTTTGATGTCCCCCTTCCTGGACTTGCCACCTCCTTCACTGCTCATCACTTTTATGTCCTCGGCCTTGCTCTGAAAGTGTGGGAGTCCACCCTCATCTCTCCACAAGCGCACCTTGAGTGACGGGATTTTATCTGTGACCATCTCGGAGCCACCGGAGGAGTGGATAAGTGTCAAACACTGGGCTTCAGTCCTGTCTGCCTCCAGCACTCCCCGGGGAGGCACCAGGCACCTCACACTCCACCCAGCGCTGCCGAACGGCCCCTCCCTTTTTGTGCATTCTCTATTCCAGCAAATGACACCGTCTGCATCAAAAGTCTGCCATCAGGCTGTCCCCCTTCCTCATCCCTGAATCCAGCTAGTTGCCTACTTCTGTCAACTCCATTTTTGAGAGTATCTCACATTTGACCCTCTTTCTTACCACCATGTTTCCAGTCCAGGCCTCAATTGCCTGAACTTTGGCAACAATGTCCCCATGGGTTATTTCTTTTCTGATTAAATCCTTTTGCCCCAGGGCAATCTTTCTAAAATGAAAGTCACTCCCCTATTTACAAATAATCCAGCGTCCCTATCCCCAGCTCCTTGGCCCACACGGCGCAGAATTAAAGTGCAGGAGGACTGGACAGCTGCCCAGAGCCAGTCTGCAAAAGGTGCTAAAACACCACGGGACAGGCGTAAATGCAGTGAAGGCAGTCCACTCGCTGTCCTGTGGCATTCAGGACCTAACAACCTGCAGGGTTGTCAGCAGGCCCTCCTCGGCCTGGGGCAACCCACAGAGCAGGATTGAAGGGAGGAGCAGTTTCCAGAAAGACTGCTCCTTCCCCAGCCACAAGCCGGCCTCAGCACTGAAGTGCCAGACACCGACCCTTCCACGGGAACCTCAGGACTAAGACTGAGCCCTCACACTTGCCTGTGCACCTCAGTCTCTATGAGCTGCCCAAGCTTCCCTCAGCCAGCTTGAATTCTCCTTAGCTGTCTCCAGCTCCTAAACGGAGCCAGTACGGCTCCCTCATCAAACCTTCCACGGGGCCCTCTGGAACTCAGCCACAGCCTCTTCTCTGAATGTTCCTCTTCATCTTCTTACTCGACCCCTAATCACTCTCATCCCCAGGACACTGCTTCCCTTGGAGGCCAATTTTTTTTTCTCCCATACCCGAAATACAAGGCGCCTGGTGGTGGGCTGTCTCTTCCATTTACACCATTGCTGATTCTAAACCATTTTTCCTTTCAAGCCCTCAAAATCTCCTTCTTTGAACCCTATGCCTTCGAAGTACATTTTTTGTTTGTTTTCAGAAATGGGGTCTCACTCTGTCACCCAGGCTGGAGTGCAGCGGCATGAGCACAGCTCACTGCAACGTCAAACTCCTCCCACCTTAGCCTCCCGAAGAGCTGGGACTACAGGTGCACATCATTGATTTTTAACATATTTTGTAGAGACAGGGTCTTGCTATGTTGCCCAGGTTGATCTTGAACTCCTAGGCTCGGGCGACCCTCCTGCCTCGGCCTCCCAAAGTGCTGGGATGACAGGTGTGAGCCACCACGCCCAGCTGGAACTACATTCACTCACCAGAGTATTCCTTGAAGATTTAAATTCCCGGGTCACCATCATCCTCCTTTTCATACCCACTAACTACTTCTACCATCATTTGTGGCAATTTCAACAGCCACACATATTATAACTTACAGTAATAAACTTGGGGTTTATTTCTGACCTCTTCACACTCAGTCAGCTTGCCTTACTTCCTCCTCGTCTCCCATCCACGCAGCTATAACCTGAACTTGGTCATCACACGTCCCAGCCTAGGACCACCACCTCACACCCTGCAGCTCCCTCGTAAGTACAGTCACGAGCTTCATCACATCTCAGTAATAGACCACAACCATGACAATGGTCCCATAAGATTATAGGAGCTGAAAAATTTCCTATTGCCTAATGACATCCTAGCAGTGGCAACGTTGCAGGCAACACATTATTCACGTGTTTGTGGTTATGCTGGTATAAACAAGCCTGCGGTGCTGCCAGTCATATAAAACGGTAGCATGAGCAATTATGTATAGCACATGATACTGGATAATGATAAACAACCGTTACTGGCTTCTGTATTCACTATACCTTTTATCATTAGAATGTATTTCTTCTTTTTTTTTGAGACAGAGTCTCACTCTGTTGCCCAGGCTAGAATGCCATGGCATCAGCCTAGCTCACAGCAACCTTACACTCCTGGGCTCAAGCGATCCTTCTGCCTCAGCCTCCCGAGTAGCTGGGACTACAGGCATGTGCCACCATGCCCCGGCTAATTTTTTCTATATATTTTTAGTTGTCCAGCTAATTTCTTTCTATTTATAGTAGAAACGGGCTCTTGCTCTTGCTCAGGCTGGTTTCGAACTCCTGACCTTGAGCGATCTGCCTGCCTCGGCCTCCCAGAGTGCTAGGATTACAGGCGTGAGCCACCGTGCCCGGCCTAGAATGTGCTTCTTATTAGAAAATAGTTCACTGTAAAACAGTCTGCTGTAGGTGTCTTAGAAGGTGTTCCAGAAGGCGGCATTGTTATCATAGGATATGATGGCTTCCCGTGTGCTACTGTCCTTGAAGACCTTCTAGGGCGACAAGATGTAGAGATAGGCCGGTTGCGGTGGCTCACACCTGTAATCCTAACACTCTGGGAGATTGAGGCAGGCAGATTGCTCAAGGTCAGGAGTCAGAGACCAGCCTGAGCTGGTCTGAGCAAGCCTGAGCCTGAGCAAGACCCCTGTCTCTACTAAAAATAGAAAAAAATTATCTCGACAACTAAAAAAGTATATAGAGAAAAAATTAGCCGGGCATGGTGGCGCATGCCTGTAGTCCCAGCCACTTGGGAGACTGAGGCAGAAGGATCGCTTGAGTCCAGGAGTTTGAGGTTGCTGTGAGCTAGGCTGACGCCACGGCACTCTAGCCCGGGCAACAGAGCCAGACTCTGTCTCAAAAAAAAAAAAAAGATGTAGAGATGGAATACAGTGACTTTGATGCTCCTGACCCTGTGTAGGCCTAGGCTCATGTGTGCTTGTTCCTCAGTTTTTAACTAATGTTAATTTATTATTGAAAAAAAAATGTTATAAATTTGGTGTAGCTCAAGCCCAGAGAGATGTTCTAAGCCTTCAGGATCACTCACCACTCATTCTGATGCACCCAGAACAACTTCAGTCCCGAAAGCTCCATTCATGCATGGTAAGTGTCCTATACAGGTATGTCACTTTTTGTCTTTTATGCCATATTTTTTCTGTTTAGACACACAAAATCATTACAATTGCCTGCAGTATTCAGGTTTGTAGCCTAGGGGAATAGACTATACCATGTAGCCTGGGTGTGCAGCAGGCCAGACCATCTAGGGTTGTGTAAGTACACTGTATGATGCTCACGTGAAATCTAACAAATATATTTCCATCATTAAGCAACACATGACTGTAGTCCTACTCCACTAAGTCATTTGGGACACCTGCCCACCCTACACCAATTCTAATCACCAGACAATGCCATGTTCTTACTGGCTTTGGCAATTCATGGTCCAATCCTGTACCTGGGGATAGGGAATTTGATGCTGGGAAGGTTGAATTGTCAACTACACCCTTGCATTCACTTTCATTGCCTTTGCTCTTTCCTTTGTTGAATTCACCTGGCAAAGCCCTGGCTAAACCCACCCCTCCATCTGCTGGCAACACTACTGTATTTTCCTAGTATGATCCATTTTTTCCCCTTCTCCCAAACAATTTACATCTTTGTTTTTAAACCTCCAACATCCCTTTCAAAGCCTCTGTTTCCAAGACCCACTGAAACAATTCTAGGACTTTAAAACTAAAACACATTGAATCAGTAGATGAAATGACATTGAGTCATTGCACCCAATTCCTTACCACGCTCCCTTGCTCACTCTGCTCCAGCTACTTAGTTCTCATAAAAGAATGAGGGCCAGGTGCGGTGGCACGTAGTCCTAGCTACTTCAGGAGGGTGAGGTGGGAGGATAACTTGAGGATAGAAGTTCAAGACCAGCCTGGACAGCACATTGAGACCCTAAAAAGAAAAAATAGAGGGGGTAAGAAGAGAATATGGGTAGTTGATAATTCTTAAGGCTGGGGAAACCAGGCTCAAGGTTAACCTTCAAATAGTAAAAGGCAGAGTTGCCAGATGAGGAAACCATTGCAGCTGTTCCAGCTCCAAAGCACAGCTGACTGCAACCCCCCTACCCCCAGCAAAATGATTTCTGTGGCCTCCAAAGTTTCATGCTGGTGTATTTGACTGGTGGACCAGGCTCTAAACCTGCATCCTGGCTAGGCTTATAGAAACCCAGATTCTGCAACCCTTAAAAGTAATCCTTGAGTAAAAGTACTCAAAATACTGGGGCAACAGAACACAAGAAAAATATATATACTGCATTTTAACATGTGTATTAGTATTCTCTGCAAAACTGGCAACAAAGACTATCTCCCCACCCCCGCAAATTTTCTCCTTGCAGTGTTTTCAAAGTCACATTTTGTTAGATACTTAATCTTGTCAGCCTTCCCATTTCCATGTTCTCTATCCCAATACAGATGCTCAATTTAGAACAGGGATATGTCCCAATAAACCCATCAGTTAAAAAGTCACCAAGTTGAAATGCATTTCACGCTGGCAGCACAGTACAGTCTGACTTACTATGGCTTTATTTGCCTGCGTTACAATGGTGTGAAAGTGACGTTCATTCAGTACTGTAAGTGTTGGTCCATGGCCTGCTAGGGCCCGGGGGCGGGGGTGGGGACAAGGCTTCATCTGGATTTGCCTCTGCTCCCCACTGCTCACATCGCTGCATGGTCTCCACCTCCTGTCACATCAAGTGGCATTAGACTCTTAGAGGAGCACAACCCCCTACTGTGGATTGTGCATGCAAGGGATCCAGGTCGTGCACTCCTTGTCAGTCTGATGCCTGATGACCTGCGCTGGAGCTGGTGATGGGGAACGGCTGTAAGCGCAGATTGTCTTTGGCAGAGAGGTTTGACTTCACAATTAACATGGTGCGCTTGGTCATCCCAGGACCGCAACCATCCCCCTTGTCTGTGGAAGAATTATCTTCCATGAAACCAGTCCCAGGTGCCAAAAGGGATGGGGACCACTGCCATAACCCCATCTTACAGTCACAAATCTAAGTCAAACCATTTTAATTCAGGGACCACCTGTGTCTGCAATTTATCAGTAACAGTTTAGTCAGGCATGGTGGCTCCTGCTTGTAATCCCAGCATTTCAGGAGGCTGAGACAGGAAGATCACTTGAGGACAGGAGTTCAAGACCAGCCTGAGTAACATTGCAAGACCTCATCGCTACCAATAAAATAAAAATGTGTAAGCTTACATACCAACAGCGGTGTCACACTCCTGCCAACACTGGGTATTTCTGTAAAGCACCAGCAAGGAATGGACTGACATTAACACACTTCTGTAGGACGAATATTTATACTAAGCAGGGCAAAAGATTTTCAAAAGTTTCTTACGAAGCTCTATTGCAAACAGTTGGTCCCAAATTTAAGTGAGGCCTTTTAAAGGTGGTACCACTGCCTGCACTTCCATAGTACTGCAGGACTCCCGAGGTGCCCCTTCCATCTACTCCACACCCCTATGATTGTCTTGTTTCCCGCGGGCCCTGAAAGCCAGCCCAGGATGATCCACAACTGGTCTCTGGACAGCAGCCACTTTCAACTAAATAACGGATTATTCTACAGGTCAGGCCAAAGAACAACTAACAAAACATTAGAAGAGCCAGACCAGGCCTAGGCTGCAAGGTGTGGAGATCACAAAGTCACAATCTCACCAGCCTCCCTATTGAGCTGCTTTCCCACGGGCATTGCCTTATCTGTTACCATCTCTACCACATAAGGACCTGAGCCAATGTTTGCCCAGTAAACCAGGATCTATGGCAGGTTTTGTAACACTCTAAGGTTTGCATCCTCACTCGGCAGGGTGAAATAATTCTTGAGGTGACAGAACTAAGCGAAGCAAGGATTAGAATCCTGTCAGTCTATTCTGGAACTTGTGTTCTCCCCTCTTACAATGACTTACAGCAAAAGGAACCCATACTACATGAAAAATGGCCAGACTGTCGAGTACATAACTTTCTAAGTTTTAGTATGAGCCCACAAGCGTGCAACACAATAAAGGATTACAGGAAATTTTCCCTGGAGGGATAATCAGTGTCATCTATTTGCACACTAATTTAAGCTAAGGCTCCTGAACACCTAAGGACTAATAAACTAAAACAAAAGTAGGCAGAAATATACACAAAGATAATTATTTAAGACCTTTATTAACAGGTGCTTGCAGTTTGTTGACTTTTTTGAAAAAATTAGGCTGTAAAGTTTTATTACAAATTAAAAATGAAGTTCTTAAAAATCTCAACTTGACCAGATATGAAACAATTTAAAAACCTT
>CAUYRT010069837.1:0-71217 GCA_963574885.1 Lepilemur ruficaudatus
GTAGTCCCAGCTACTTGAGAGGCTGAGGCAGAAGGATCACTTGAGCCCAGGAGTTTGAGGTTGCTGTGAGCTAGGCTAACGCCACGGCACTCTAGCCCGGGCAACAAAGTGAGACTCTGTCTCAAAAAAAAAAAAAAAAAAGTATAAATTCAAAATAATTATTAAAAAGCAATAAAAATGTTTTTAAAAGCAATGAAATTGTGACAATTTCACAATCATGTGTGATTATATAATGAGTTCTTTGCTCTGCATAATCAGTGCTAACAATAATAATACTAAAAATTTTAAAGTATTTAAAAAAAGAAAATAAGAGGCCGGGCGCGGTGGCTCAAGCCTATAATCCTAGCACTCTGGGAGGCCAAGGAGGAAGGATCCTTTGAGCTCAGGAGTTGGAGACCCGCCTGAGCAAGAGCAAGAACCCATCTCTACTAAAAATAGAAACAATTTAGCTGGACAACTAAAAATATACAGAAAAAATTATCCGGGCATGGTGGCACATGCCTGTAGTCCCAGCTACTCAGGAGGCTGAGGCAGAGGATTGCTTGAGCCCAGGAGTTTGAGGTTGCTGTGAGCTAAGCTGACACCACAGCACTCTAGCCCAGGCAACAGAGTGAAACTTTGTCTCAAAAAAAAAAGTTCTTAGAAATCAATAAAAGAAACACACAACAATTAAATAAACAGGTGGTTCATAAAAGAACTAAAATGTGAATAACAATGTAAAAACATTTCATCTCAGAATTAAAGAAATGAAAGTTTAAAATTAAAGAACAATGAGGCCAGGTGCGGTGGCTCAAGCCTATAATCTTAGCACTCTTGGAGGCTGAAGTGGGAGGATCTCCGGAGCCCAGGAGTTTGAGGTTGCAGTGAGCTGTGATGACGCCACTGCACTCCACTTGGGGTGACAGAGCAAGACTGTCTCAAAAAAAGCAAACAAACAAGAAAAAAACAATGAGACCACTTCTAGATCTACATATACTCAAGAGAAAACATGTCCACACATAAACTTGTACATAAATGTTCATAGCAGCATTATTTATTAAACCTAAAAAGAAGAAATAACTCAAATGTTCATTAGCTGGTAAATAAATAAAATATGGTATATCCATACAATGGAATATGATTCAGTAATAAAAAAGAATGAAGTTCTGATACATGCTACAACATGGATGAATCTTGGAAACATTTTGCTAAGTGAAAGAAGCCAGTCATGAAAGGTCACATATCATATGATTTCATTTATATGAAATGTCCAAAATAGGCAAATCCACAGAAGCAGAAAATAGATTAGTGGTTGCCAGGGGCTGAAAGGAGAAACAGGGAAGGACTGCTAATGGGTATGGAGTTTCTATTTGAGGTTATAAAAATATTCTAAAATTAGTGGTGATGGTTGCACAACTCCACTAAATTTTGTATACTTTATAAGGGTGAAGTTATGGTTTGTGAATTATATCTCAATACCGCTGTCATAAAAAAACCACAAAAGACATTAAAAATATTAAAAAATAGCATGAGAAATGTAGGGTGGAAAAAAATAGTAAGATTACAAGAGAAAGAAACAAAAGAAAAAGCAAAAAAAAGAAAAACCCCACAATTCAAGCAAATGTATGTCATGGTTAAATAAATGAATGATAAAATTATAGAGATTTTTTCCTCATGGCTGGAGATCACCCACTGAAGTTCATGTCTCAGATTCGAACACAGTAAGTATAAGGGTCATATTCCTTTTGTTGTGTTATTTCCGTATACAAAATATTGTATTTTATATACAGATTACCACCCAAAAAAATGTTCAAATAACTCAAGATAATGGTATCTAGTGGTATATATCTTTTTTAAGGGCTAGAGATTAGAATAAAAACCTATCACAAAATCTATTTCATCAACACAGAGAAGTAGGACTGTTTTCTCCTTGGCTTGAGAAAAAACAAAGAACAAAGTGGAATTTTAGAAAAAAAAACTATTAAAGCCATGCGCTTAGCAAGCAGATACAGTATTTCTAGGAGAATGTAGCTGATCTATCCTAATGCAAAATATTCTCTTTGTTATTTATTTAGATTGCTTTCCAAATGTACGTACTATCTGAAATGAGTAAGGTTTTCAAATGACTTTTTGCCAAATGGATTGGGAGGGCAAAAATAGCATCAAAGACCCAGAGAAGCTTTAACAGCATTACAAGAAAAAACTTGGAAGGTGTGCTTGGCTAGAAAGCCAAGAGGATCTTTAATCCAAACAAATCATGAGCCAAAAGTATTGTTTTAAATGGGAGAGAATGAAATCAGCCTCTTTCATAAAGCCAACTCATCGCCTTCCAGTTTATTTCCATGACAAACCAGCTACAAATTACATGAGATTTCATTGACAACATTCGTTTTTTAATCATTTTTGAGTCAATTTTATAAGTCAGATTTAAACAAAAGGTAATCTCTTCCCAGAAACATTTGCTAGGATATTTATCCTACATAGTGCTTTCATTAACACGTCTTCACTCTTGATCAAAGCAATTTTTAAATCATTCCTATAACTTTTAAATAATTCATATAACTTCATCTTTCAGCATGGATACCTAAATAAATACACACTTTTGTTAAAATAATCTTAAAAATAATTTTAAATGTTTCTATTCTGTTACACTATTTTGAGGATGTCTCACTTTCAAAAAGAATGGTCATTTTTATGTCCTACAATTTCCAGAATACATTTAATTTTAAGGTAAAATTCAAACTTCCTATTAATGAATTATTTTGATATACTTTTTTTACATTAAAACAATCATTTAAAAATAACTTAAGTGACAGTTGATTTAACACATCAGATCCAACAATAGACTTAAATAGATTTTCCCGTAAGGGGAAAGGTAAAGAAAGCTCCAGCTATTGCTTCAGTCAGCTTCCAGGGAGGACCCACTTTATGTCAAGCTCTCATAAATTAAGCTACTCTAGATAATTTTCCATAAGTAAACAGTGGTGTCATGGCAGCTTTTGAACAAGTTCCAGTAATAGCAATAACTACAATTGAGTGCTTACCATGTGTGAGGCACTCTGCTAGGCACACTACATGAAAATCCCATTTAATGTTACCAAAGCCTTAGAATGTAGGTAGAATATTGTTTTCCTTTTAGCAGATGAGAGCAGTGAAGCAAAGAGAGATTAAGAAATTTGCCCAAAGCCACATAGTTAAAAAGTGTGGCAAGATGGAATTCTAAACCAGGTAATCTGACCCCAGAACACACACTCTTAGTATTACTTCTTGAAACTCAGAATGAATTTTCTTTTGGAATCATATTGTAACTGTAATTAGTTTTACAAGATAGTACATAAAAGCCTATAGACAACAGACTATACATACACAACTGAAACTCTAATGACTATTGAGCTGATTCAGACACAAAAGGATTTAGTAGGATAAGGAGTGTTTTATCTCTATTTTTAACAATGGCCATTATCTTGAAAAAAGGTTTTCAATTATTGTAAAGCCAAAAAATCCTCTTGGCAAATGAAATCTAACCCAACAATTCAACTTCTAAAATAGATGAGATTCTCTTGCCATAGAACATGCAAATAAAATAAAATAAAATAAAATGAAACAGAAAAGAGTAGGAGTAGAGCTCTGATTGAAGTGGGAAAGGAAAAGCCAGACTTTCCTTCCTCCATTATGCAAAATAGACCCTGAGATACTTCCAAAACGCTCCGGATTTCAAGGAAGACAGCCTGAAAATTGCTAAAGTAGACAGAAGGATTGCCGTAGACCCAGTAGATCTTGTTTTCCAAAAATCACTGGACTAAATATCTTATGATGTTCTTGTAGACAAAATAGAAAAATACAGGTTGGAAGATAGTGCAGTTACATGTAACAATAGATCTGTCCATCTAATGGAAGGCTTTTGTTGTCATGCCAGAGGACTTTGTGTCTGTCCAGCCCCATTCAACATTTCTCATCAATAACTTGGATGAAGTCCTTCCTAGAAGGTATGCCTATGGAAAACAGTTTAAAATTATCATCAAACATAATCAAGAAAAGAGTGAACTTCAAGCATTTCAGGAATATACATTTTTAAATCATGAATATTTTTCACAGAAATTCTTTTTGGTGAGACCTAGTATGTAGGAGTAGACCCTTGAAGGAAACAGGCATTCAAGACTTCATCTTAAACTTAGTTAAGTCCAAAAGTTAACTCATCTCCATCCCTGCTCAGTTAACTTTGCAGGTATGAATGCCCCTCTCACCCACCCCCACCAGACTGCAATAATGGATTGCTCACAAGACCACAAGAAATGCCAAACCAAAAGAACAGAAAACTAAACTTCAGGAAGCCAAAGTGAACTCCAAATTAAATGGTCTAGAAACACATATTAAAACCAACGTAAGACCCACGATGAAAGCAAAAACCAGGGAGAGAGGTGATAACTGATCCATGGATCACAAGGAGTGGTCTATGTCTTATCCTATTCTTTTGTTTTGCTTATGTAAACTTTGCTTGATCAGCCAAGTTTAAAGGTCCAGAGTTGAAAAAGACACAATTCTTTCCAAGGTAGAATGGAATCAGTATTTTCCTGGTTAACACAATGGGAAGTTGAAATGAGTTCCAGGCTATTCTTGAAGTGAATACATAGTCACATGACTTCTCTTTCAACATCTAAGCACTCTTCCAAATACATCAAGTACTTGAACTGATGTTGACATCCAAATCAATCTAACGCTTTTCCACTCTGTTCCCCATCTCAGACTAACAGAGCCAGATATGTGTGTCAGATAGAGGGCATGGTTTTAGCTGGCCAGGTGAAGCAAGGAAGTGGTGGAAGATAGGAAAATAACCATAGAAGAGAGTAATTATAGTGAAAAATGCTGTGGTTCGAATGTGTCCCCTAAAGTTCATGTGCTGAAAACTTAATTGCCAATGCAACAGTGTTGAGAGGTGGGCCCTTTAAGAGGCGATTAGATCATGATGGTTCTGCCCTCAAGAATGGATTAATGCTGATCTCAGGAATGGGTTTCTGAAAAAAGGATGAGTTTGGTCCCTTCCCTTCCCCCACAACATGTACTCTTTTGCCTTTCCTCCCTTCCACCATGGGATAATGCAGCAAGAAGGCTCTTGCCATATCCCAGCCTCCAGAACTGGAAAAAATAAAGTTCTTTTGCTTTGTAAATTATCCAGTCTGTGGTATTCCGTTGTGGCAGCACAAAACAGACTAAGCCAGAACATCATAGGGTTAGTAAATTCCACAAAGATGAAAAACCCAATATCCAATTGTTGCTGTCTTTCGTTGTTGCTGTTTTTCTGGGAAGGCAATGCATATATGTTGGAAGGGAAAATAAATGGTACCTCCCTCATTTCCCAGTAACAGTAGGTCTACGCTTTGTACTATTGGTAATATTCACATAACAGTGTTTTTGAGAGAATTAAATGAAAATCCATGAAAAATGTTTAGAATAATGCCTGGCAAAACAGGACATGCTCAAAAATATTAGCCAGTATTTTATTATTATACTATCATTATCGTCGTCGTCATCATCATCCTGGCATTATCATTTTGGAACCTATTAGTCCTCTTGAGCAGCTACAAATCTTCCAGGTCAGCTCCAGGGCAGCTGTGGAGTGGAGGTATAGAGCAATGATGGTACCATGAGATGGGAGTGTTTTAGCCCAGATTCAGGATACGGACAAGGCTAAGTCAAGAGAGTATATGAATGACATCTTAAAAACTGAGTTCAAACTGTTTAAAGCATATCTTCTGTTAATTATCCTCTCCAGACCAAACGAGTAGTGATGCTTCCTGTAGGCCTGGGCTCTCAGAATTTGGCTAGGTTGGAGATCAGAATAAGAAAAAGCAGAAAATGATCTAGGATGCTCATTAAACTGCTGTGTCAGTAATGGCGATACAAAAAGAACACTAGGGAGGTAGAATCTGATGCAATCTCTACAAGCCTGCAGCTGTGTAAGAATGGAGAAGCTTGGTTTTGGTCTTTGACACAGCTCAGACCCTGGCTACCAGTTCTGTTTTAAAATGACCCCAATTTAGGGATCTCTTTCATCTTCCAGGCAGAAATCTGAAAATATTCTGTTAAATAATCTTTGTTCAGAATTCAAGGCCCACATGGGAAGGGAAGCTAGGTTGGAGAAGGAGATTGTATGATAGTTTGTGGGGATCATAATGCTATTGGCAGAATTCAGAGGTAAAAGAAGCATAGAGTATAGATTTTGAGGCAGAGAGATTAAGAGCTAGAGAAAAACATGTATAATTTATACCTCAGTAATACAATACAATAAAATTCCCCAACTTTAAGTCTAAAATTTGATTAATTTAATAAATGTGTACCATGATGTAATTAACAACACAATCATAATGTAAAACTTTTTCCTTTTTCAATTTGTTTTTCAAATAAAGTCTGGTTTTATTGCTTTTGGCCAAAAGCTGTTGCAGAGATTACACAGCAAAAGTCTGCTGTAACTTCATCTTCCAGGTAAGTGACAGCTTGGGAGTGTGCACCTAAGAATGTTTTTTGAGTAGAGCATTGATCTTGAATAAATATTAGTTGAAATTTATTTGAAAAATATCTGACATGGATCTAGGCAGATTAAGTGAGGGAAAAAAGTATATTTAAGAACTGCTCCTGGCTGGGTGCAGTGGCTCAAAGCTTGTAATCCTAGCACTTTGGGAGGCTGAGGTGGGAGGATCACTTAAGTCCAGGAGTTTGAGACCAGCCTGAGCAAGATAAAGATCCTCGTTTCTCTAAAAAATAGAAAAATTAGCCTGACATGGTCCAGTAGTCCCAGCTGCTAGTGAGAGTGAGGCAGGAGGGTCATTTGAGCCCAGGATATTGAGGTTGCAGGGAGTTATGTGCCCTCCAGCCTGGGCGACAGAGCGAAGAAAGAACTGCTCCATCAAGCCTCCAAGTGCAAGACCATTGGGCTTACCAGCTTATTATAAAAGCTACTACAAAGGATACACATGATGAGATACATAGGGTGAGGTATGGGGAGAAAGGGCACAGAGCTTCCATGCCCTCCCTGGGTGGGCCACCCTCCAGAATCCTCCAAGTGATTAACTATCTGGACATTCACATGATGTAAAACATTTTCATCACTGCAGAAAGTTTCTTCCTGCATCTTTGCAATCAATCCTTTCTCCCCTAACAACCACTGATTTGCTGTCAGTGGAATTTTAACTTTTTTAGAATGTCATATCAGTGGAATTATGCAGTCAAGATGGCTACATAACTTGCAAAATAAAAATGTGGGGTCCCTTGTTCAAAAATTATTAAGAATTTGAAGGAAGCAAAAGCAGAATATTAAACTGAGCACAGAGGCTTTCTGAATAGGGGACATTGTATGATGGCATCGGCCACATGCTCATGAAGCCATGTTGTTGTATGTATCTGTACTTTGTCCCTTTTCTTGCAGAGTAGTAGTCCACCGCATGAATGTACCACAATTTATCTCCTTACCAATAGATGAACATTTACATTGTTTTCAGTTTGCAGCCATTACAAATAAAACTGCTAATGAACATTCAAATATTGATACAAATCTTTGTTAAGCAAATGTGACAACCACTACACCACAGACAAATACAAATCTTGGATGTCTTTTGAAGAGAAGTTCTTAATTTTGATTAAGTCTAATTTATCAACTTGTTTCTTTTATGGCTCACACTTTTTGTGTCTTATCCAAGAAATCTTTACCCAACCCAAGGTAATAAAGGTTTTCCTCCATGTTTTCTTTCAGAAGTTTCATAATTTCAGGATTTACATTAAGGTTTATGCTCCATTCTGAGTTAGTTTGGTATATGGTACAAAGTATGATTCAAAGTCATTTATTTAATTGCTTATTTTGCATATGCGTATCCAATTGTTCCAGCTCCATTTGTCGAAAAAGGCCTTTCTTCCTCTGGTGAATTGCCTATGCACTTACACTGAGGTCTATGATCCATTAAAGGCCTTTAACCAGAGGAATGACAAGATCCTTTAACAAGACCATGCAGCTACTATCAGGAGAATGGATCATAATGGAGCAAAGAGGAAGAAGAGAGATCAGTTAGAAGACTATAGTTCTGGTGAGACAGGTTGGAAACTTGGACTGGTGTTAAGCCGAGGAATGACGAGATCTCCGTGTAGTTTTAATTGGCATTTCCCTAATGACTAATGATGCAGAGCATTTTGCATGTGCTTAGTTGCCATCCATGTATCATCTTTGGTGAAGTGTCTTTTCAAACCCTACCCCCCTTTTTTCTTACATTTAGATCTAATACCCACTGGACAATTTTAAGCAAAGGAGTGGCAAGATCCCATTGTGGTTTTGTTGTTTTAGTTGGCATTTCCTGAATGTCTAATGATGTTGAGCTCTTTAACTTGCTTACTTTCCATCCATTTTACAAGTGTCTATTCAAATCATGTGTCTATTTTTTTTTTACACTGAGTTCTGTGATTCATTGGAGGGTTTTAAGCAGAAGAGTGACAAGATCTTTTAACAAGATTGTGCAGCTGCTTTGAGAAGAATAGATAATAATGAAGCAAAAGTGGAATCGGAGAGATCAATTAGGAGATTATTTGTAGTCCAAGTGAGAGACAATGGGGGCTTGTACTGCAGTGGGAGTGGGAGAGATATAAAGAGATAGACAGGTTTGGAATATATTCTAGAAGTAGAGTTGATAGAAGCTGCTGGTGGATTAGCTGTAGAGGATAGAGAATGATGGGAATCTAGGGCCATTGTATTTTGGGATTGAACTGTAAAGAAGATGGGGAAGGCTGTTGACTAGGATAGAAAAGACTAGAAAGCAGTGGGAAAAGCAGGAATGGGAGGTGGTCTGTTGTGGCCATGTGATGGCCAGTGCTGGTTAGACACCCATGCTAGGTGTTATGGAGGCATTTGGAGATACAAGTCTGGAGATTCAGAGAAAGGTCAAAGCCAGGGATTGAAAAGATTGGCATGTAGATGGTATTTATATTCTTCTAGTAATTTTATGGTTTCATTATTTAGATGTGTATCTTCCCACAGGGGCAGCCACTTGCCTCAGCACAGTTCTGATCTGTAATTCTCTCAATACTCTCAGTACTCTCCCTCCCCTCCTATCCCTCACCTCCAGAATAACATCCAGATTTCCTGTCTGGGTATTCAAAGCACTCAATGGACTGGTCCTATTTTCTTTCCTTCTCTATTTCATTCACTTTATGGTTTTCAAATTGTACTCTGATGAGCCCTAGGGAGTATGTAAAGCCCTCTCAGAGCCATCTTGGCATGAGACAAGGGAGCAAACAGGCAAGGACTCTATCACTCGCCTTGACCTCAAACACTAGCACTCTCCTTTCACCCGATTTACATGTTGATGCTTCCAAACAATTTTATTGAAGAGATTCAGTTGCTTTAAAAAAAAAAGTTTCTGGTGTGGTGGCTCACACCTGTAATCCCAGCACTTTGAGAGGCTGAAGCAGAAGGATCACTTTGGGCTAGGAGTTTGAGACCAGCCTGGGCAACATAGCAAGACCCCTTCTCCACAAAAACATAAAAAAATTAGCCAGGCATGGCTAGCCTGTTTGTCGTAGATTGGGTTCCCCTGGAAACAGACTTTGAGACAGAGAGATCTGTGCACATGAAGTTTACCAAGGCATGCTCTCCTGTAAAGGAAATGAAAGAAGTAAGACTAAGTAGGAGAGGAGATATTGGAACTATGAAGCAGTTACAACAGAGAGTTCGGCAATCCCAGATGTCCCAGTGTTGGGCACAGTGGCTCATGCTTGTAATCTCAGCACTCTGGGAGGCCGAGGCAGGGGGATCTCTTGAGGTCAGGAGTTCGAGCCCAGCCTGAGCAAGAGCAAGACCCCATCTCTACTAAAAATAGAAAAAATTAGCCAGGTATAGTGGCGCGCACCTGTCCAGCTAGTTGGGAGGGAGGCTGAGGCAGAAGGATTGCTTGAGCCCAGGGATTTGAGATTGCTATGAGCTAGGCTGACACCATGGCACTCTAGCGGGACGACAGAACAAGACTCTCTCTCTCTCTCTCTCTCTTTCTCTCTCTCTCTCTCTCTCTCTCTATATATATATACAATTTAAAAAATAAACTGGAACTAAAATTTAAAAAAATAATCCTAGATGTCCCAGATTGAGGCAAGGGGGCAGCCTTGTCCACTCAATGTATTCTGGCTACCTCCAGAAGGGAAGGTAATGTGGAATTTGGTGATGCAGGTCACTTTAGGATGGGTGGAGTTTCATGGAAGACAATTTTCCATGGACCAGCAGCAGGGGTGGGGGGTGGGGAGGGGTTGTGGGGAGAGGCCTGGTGGAGCTCAGGCAGTGATGCCCGCCCAGTTCCTAATAGGCCATGGACCTACTGGACCAATTCCTACCAGGTTGAGGCCCCGAGGTTGGGGACTACAGTTGTAGGCAGTTCCTGGAGAGGGACTTAGCCATAAGCCATCCACAGACCACAATTCCATTAGTGCCTCAGTTCTGAAGGGGGTTCTTGGTGGCACAACACAGCATCTACACCACTTCTTTGCATTTGTTCAGCCTGTTTATTTTGTCAAGGACATTTCTTACCACCTCCAAATCCTACCCATCCATTAAGCCCAGTTCAAATACTATACCTCCATTAAACACTCGCTGATACTTGTCACTGTACATAATATGTTTCTCCTCTAAATATCAAGAACTTTATATTCTTTGTATGGCACTGTGGCATTTATCTTGTTTGACCTTCCATAAGAGCTATTTTTCACTTTAATAAATTGATAACTTTCTATCTATAACCCCAGCAATAAACTAGGATCTGAGGATATAAAGTGATCAAAACAGATATGATCCTCCCCGTGCTTTAAATAAATAATTGGAAGTTAAAGAGTTCACAGTAGCAGAAGATACGTAGGATGAAAATTTAATTCCAATGAGGGTGTCAGGGAATGACTCTCTAAGGAAGTGATATTAAACTCAGACGGAAAGGATAAGCAGAGAGTATCACAGTGAAGGGAGGGTCTTGGAGATAAGGAGTGGGGTGTATGCAACTAAGAGAGAGCAGTAAATGCTACAGGTGACACATGCAGATAGATCCCTTCGTATGTGCCAGACATCATCTTAGGTGCCGAAGCTCCATCACTAAACAAAAACAAGAAGAAAAGATCTTCCTCCAAGGAGCTTCCATTCTAGAAAATAAAAGAACTTACTATAACTAGAGTTTAGAGAACAAAGGAGAGAACGGTGCAAGACGGGGCTGAAGAGGTCGGTAGAAGGCAGACCACTGATGGCCGGGTGATTTGAGGATTTTAATACCACGGGACATGATCAGATTGTTTTTCAAACAATCACTCTGGCTGTAGTGTACATGTCCTGTCTCCTCTTCTGTACTGTAAGCTTTTAGAAGACTGCTCTGTAACTAATTTACCTTCCAGCTCATAAGACCCCTTTGCAAATAATAGGCACCCAGTAAATAATAACAAAGGCTAACATTTGAGTGTTTTCTATGTGCTAGAGTCTGGTCTAAACAGGTCCCATGTATCAACTCATTCATCCTCACAACGCACCATCTCAGCTGACTGGTCGAATGAGAGAGTAAGGACGTTTATTTGGAGCATGGGAACCTGGACACATCTGAGAGTCTACAGATGTTAATTCTATGTGCACAGTAAGTGGAGAGGGGTGAGCAGTGGATGAGAAAACAAAATCAAAGTGCCAATACGCAGCTCCATATGCCTCTGCATTTTACTCAAACAAAATTATTTTAAAACATTCACAGTGAGCTAGAAAGCTAAAACATACATGGACAGGAAAACTGTGTGATCCTATAGCCAAAAAAAGACTGGTGTACACATTTGCATATCTCTAGAACCCTCACCCTATCTTCCGTATTGAAAATTATTCAAGTGTGTGTCTAAAGAACATGATAAGCTGATTTACCAAAACCACTGTGCTTTCTGAGGAACTGTTTATTACAAACCATAACAATCTCTTAAGGCATCAGCAACAGCCCATCCCTCTCTTAAAAAAAAATTACTGAAAAAAATACAAACACAAAAATCTTGAGAATTTGTTATCTGGGATCTGCAAAGAGACCTATCTGATTGGACTCGGAGGTACCCTCACCCCCCAGCTCCCTGACATTGCAACACATAAATAAAAAAGACTCACCTGTGGCCTAAAAGCAGCTGTAACTCCCAGAATGAGAAGCCAGATAAATACTACACTTAGAAGAGGCACTCAGGAATAGTCACGGACTGAGCCTCACAAGTATGTTTGTAGTTCCAAATGAGAAACAGCACAAGGAGCCATGGCAACCTAGAAGATGGGGAAAGGCAGATAAAGGTGAGCGGACATGAAGTGCTCATCCCTGTTAGCACGGAGGAACTTTGACCGGAATTCCACTCTCATACATGTGTGTAAAACAGCTTAATGATCCTTTTCTTCAAGCACTCCCAAACAGTTCTTAGATTAAGTATAGGTTTATCTGTACGTTTACCCCGATAAAAAAACAAACAAACAAACAAAAATGTGTAACTAGTGATCAAGAGCCATCCCCCTCCCCCATCAGCGCCTCATTTCTGCAAACCAAGGTAGGGCTTCTCCAACTAAACCCCCTACTTTGTCTTTTTAGCGTTTTCCTCCACCTCAGGCAGTAGTTACAGCCCCTCACTGGGCCTTAGCCATCCCCTACCCCCGCCTCCACCCCACAGTGCTGGAGGCGTGGCAGATTCATTTGAGTAGGAAGTTGGGATACCTTGCTTTGTAACATTTCGTAAACTTTGTTTAAACAAGTGTAAACCGAAAACAGGATTTTGCAATAAAAAGTATTTTTATAGAAACCAAACAAAGACTAACGAGAGTTGTACCCAGCCATTAGGAAGGTAAAGGAACTGCCTTTCTTGACAGCCCTAAAAAGCTTTAAATTAATGTCAAAGACAGGAGTCCTGTCACGAAACAGAGAGACAAGTTCCAGCCCCTACTTGTTTATATCTTCCTGAGGCCATAAGGCCACCCCCATCCCATTCCCCCCCTCAGCCCCACCCCACACTAAACGAAAGGCAGAAACAAAAAGGCAGTCCATTTTAACCCCTTCCTTTACCACGGGGCCTTTTAACTGCCAGCAGATAATATTAATTATATCATGAAGCTGCTGCTGTGCTAAACAAAGCCAAAGTTAATAAGCAAGTAATAATGATGCTCATTTAGTTAGCACATACCAGGCACTGTGATAAGCACATACATGTTTCTTTAATTAGTCCTTGCAACAACCCGGATAAGGAAACTGAGACAGAGAAGGTAACTTGTCAAGTTGACGTCACACAGTAAGTAGCAGAATGAAAAGCAGAACTGCTTGACCCTAACATCTATGCTTTAACTACAGTTAAAGCCTATAAAAGAAATTTATGCATAATAAATTATCTGTAAATTTAATTTATTAAAATTAAAGTTAATTTAATATAATTATAAATTTATTCATACATAAATTACCTAGAAATTAAATTTATAAAATGTTATTTATTCAAAGATAATCCCTAAAGCTCAAGTTGTTTTAAATTAAATATATCCAGGCAGCAAGTGTACCTATGGCTAACCTTAACACTTACAATAAAAATATAACTGCCATCTTAGTCAAATCATTTGTATTTTCACACATATGATGTAATATAGATCGATAAAACTGGAATCATTGATTCATTTACACAATAAATTTCTTGGAATCCTCTTCTGTGTGTCAACCACTAAGAATACAATGTTGAACAGAATACTCAAGTCTCTGACCTCTTATATTATTGGCTAATGAGAGAGAAAAAATTAAATCTATTAATGGAAGCACACAAATATTTAAATAATTGCAAACAGTTATAAGCTTTTGTGGGGGAAAGTACATTGTTATGAGAGAATAACCAGAAAAACTAATATTGATTGGTGATCAGAAAAGTCCCTCTAGCAAATTGACTTGTAACCTGAAACTTGAAGGAGGCATAGGAAGTAGTTAGGCTAAGAGGGAGAGGGAAGGTATTCCAGACAGAGGACCTGGAGCCCTGAGGCTTTTGCCAAGGCCCTCAGCAAGAAAAGAGCTTGGCTCTTTCCCAGCCAGAGATCCTTGAGTAGAGAGCCAGGGAAAAAGATAAGAAATGAGGAAAACTAGGCAGGCCATAAGGATTTTGTATTGTACCTTACATGCACACCGAAACCCATTGAAGGATTCTGAACAGTGTAGTTTTGTAAATTAATTTATCATTTTTTAAAACTCATTCTGGCTGCTGAGTTCATAATGAATGTCAGGTGAACAAGAATGGAAGAGTGAGACTGATTAGGAAGTTTTACATAAAATTGTTCGAGCAAAAAGATGGTGGTGGCTTGGACTAAAGTGACAACAGTGGAATCTGGAAAGAAGTGGACAAATTGCATATAACGTTTAGGAGATTGTAAGAGTTAGTGATGAATTTGATATGGGGAAAGATAAGGGAGGGGTAAGACAAAGTGGGGTCAAAGATTAAGTCTCAGTTTTCTGAATTGAGCAACTGGGTAGATGAAAGTGCAGAATAGCTTGAAATAAGAGTAAAAGGAGCTCATGTGTACAGTGGCTGGATGTTATCTGAAACAGCACTTCTCATTCAATGTGTATGTGAATCACGTAGAGTCTTGTTAAAGTACAGATTTTAATTTATGAGGTCTGGGATCAGGCCAGAGATTCTGCATTTTTACAAGCTCCCAAATGATGTTAATGATACTAGTCCATAGACCACATTTTGAGTAGCAACGCCCTACTATGGACACTCTGTGCTCGTAAGATTGCCAACTTTTTGCCAAATAAGAATAATTTTTTATTTAATTATTGCAATTTCATAAAAGTTTGAGTATAATATTTTAATTACAAAAAAGAGAACATAATTTAAAAATAAAGAAGTTTCTTTAATCTGAATAGATTTAATTTTATCAGAAAGTACATCACCTTTATTTTGCTCATTTGGCCACAGATGAAGTGAATTTTTACCTTATGTGCCAAAGGTACATGGCTGTATAAGAGAGTAAATACCTGAACAAAACAGAGGTTCTAATAAGGTGGAAAAATAAGAGAATGAGTGCTGGCCAAGCAACAAAAAAAGTCTGAAAGGATACACACCTAATAACGTGCTATACTTACAAAGTTATATATCTGAGATGGTAAGTAATTTTTATTCTTTTGCTTATTTTCTTTATTAAATATGTGTTGCTTATGCATTATTTTTTTAAAATGTAAAGATAATTGGGAGGTATTAGGAAAGAAAAAATACCATACGACTGAATTAATGAGGGTTATATAGAACATGTATAACAGTCATGCATATTTGAGTGAGAACCAACAACTAGAAAACCATCAATTCCCAGTAAATATTGAACTCAGGACTATATACTTAAAGTATGATCACTGATTATAAGGTTGAAAAATGATGACAATTTTATCAACACAATAAAAATTATTTACTTTTGAGAAATGCAAAAAATCAGCAAAAATTTTTCTAAACTTAAATTAGCATCTTTAAACCTAAAATGAAAATAATTATATCTAAATTTTTATTTTTGGATTTTTTAAAACATAAAAATCACACATGTCAAACCTCATCACAGTGGCCACTTTAAATATGTGCAGTTAATTGTATGTCAGTTATACTTCAATGAAACTGGGAAAATCAAGAAAAAATTACCTAGAATACTATGTGCTATAGAAAATGCTTTTATAAAGTATTAAGCAAATTCCCCCCTGTTGAATAGCATATAAGCTAGTTGGAAAAATGTTCACAAAACATCAGAAAGATAAAGGTCCAAAATAAATATGATCAAATATTTGATCATCTAGCAAGATCTAAATGAATTCAGATAGAAGCATTAGAATAAATTCCTTCATGAAATGAGTTTTAACAAATTTTAAAGTGTGCAACTGTTTTCCTCATTGAATAATCTAGAAAACTTGCATCGAACTCATGCAAAAAGCATGTTAAAAATATAAATTGCTAGGCACCATCCAAGACCTACTCAATCTCAGTTTCTGATAGTAGAATCAAGGAATCTACATTTTAATAGCTCCCTCAGGAAATCCTTCCAAAATGAGCGGTTGTTTACAAGACCTTTCTTTCCATAGGCTCATTTACTGAGTGATGTGCAAACTGAAGATGGAATGACTTCTGGTGGTCATGCAAGGAAATTTGTGGGGCCCCAAATGTGGTCATGTTTTCAAAGAACATTTGCTGAGTTTGGGAGCCATGTGTGCTGAGCCATGTGAACTCAGTATGCTGAGTTGCCCAGCCAAAGGCTTCTAAAATGCGGAGTGAAATCTTCCATAATTTCATGGTGCTTAGAAGACAAAGTCCTACTAGATGGATGGGGCATACCTCAAATACATATGCAGTTTTCCCCTGAAGACATTTGCTAGATTTCAGTGCTAAAGAGCATAGGAAGCTAAAGAATAAGCTCAACAGCTCTGAAAGGCAGAACTGAATCTTCTCATCTTTTGGGGCTGAGAAGATAGACATCTTTTAGGTTCTCAATCAAAATCTGGGAGTCGGGGGTGATGCCCAAGTTATAGAAACAAAAGAGACAAACTGCACTTCAGTCATACTAAAACTACAGCTCAGTCCTGACTCTGCTGAATCCCTGATTAAAGTTATTAGCTATGTACTCTATCTACTTAACAGAGCATATATTGAATACTTTCTGGTAGAAAATAGTATCTCCTGAATCTTTTATGCCTTTTAAGTATGCAATATCTTACATGAAAAAGTTGTTAAACACATGAGAAGCAAGAGAAACACAATTTATAAGCAAGAGATAAAATAGTCAAAAGAAGCAAACCCCAAAATAATCCTGACTTTAAATAAAGCACTCAAAGGTTTAAAAATAACTCTGATTACTGTGTTAAAGAGAAACATACATTAAATGAGTGAAAAAATTGAAAACTTACATAAAATAGAATCTATTATAAAAAATTAAGATGAGCATTTCTAGAACTTAAAAATAATATATCTGAAATTGAGATTTGAGCAGAAAACTGGATTAGTGAATTCAAACTCAGGTCAATAGAGAGTGGAAAAACTGAAGTACAAGGAGAAACAAAAGACTGAAAAAGGTATAACAGTGCCTAAGAGACATATGGGACATAGACAAAAATTCTAATGTATCTGTTACTAAAGACAAAGATGAAGAAGAGAGCACTCTGGGAGGCTGAGGTGGGAGGATCACTTGAGCTCAGGAATTCAAGATCAGCCTAAGCAAGAGTGAGACCCCATCTCTACAAAAATAGAAAAATTTCTATTTCTATTCTACTCAGGAGGCTGAGGCAGGAGAATTGCTTGAGCCCAGGATTTGGAGGTTGCTGTGAGCTAGGCTGACACCATGGCACTGTAGTCTGGGGCGACAGAGCAAGACTGTCTCAAAAAAAAAAAAAAAAAGAAAATGTCAAACTCAATTTAAAATTTATATGGAAATACAAAGGCAATAGTCCATGTAATTTTGAAGAAAAAGAATAATAAGGCTGGACAACTCATACCATCAGATATTAGGCCTTTGTATAAAGCTACACTAATCAAGACAATGTGGCATTGGTGCAAGGACAGTCCAATAGGCAAATGGAACAGAATAGAGAGCCTAGGAACAGTAACTTGATTTATTTTTTAAAAAAACGTGCCACTGCAATTCACTGGAGTAGATGGTCTTATCAACATATAGGACTGGGTCAATTGGAAAACCATAGGGAAAAAATTAAACTTGAGCTTAAAAAAGTTATTTTGAGATGGATTATGGACATAAATATGGGCATAAATATGAGATAGATTATGGACATAAATATGAAACTTTGTTTATGCAGAAATCAAACTCAGAGGAAATTAATAAATTGGACTTAATTAAAATTAAGAATTACTGAGCATCAAAGCTATAAGCAAACTACAGACAAAGAAAATGTTTGCAGTAAATATATCTGGCAATGGATTCCTATCCAGACTATTTAAAAATTTCCTAAAAATTAATAAGAAAAAGACTGACAACCCTTCCTCCTAATGGACAAAACACTTGAATAGGCACCTCACTAAAGAATATATCCAAATGGCCCGTAAGTGTGTTTAAAAGTTGCTCAACATTATCAAAGAAATGCAAATTAAAAATCACAAGGGAAAATTAATACAACCTCCCCAGAATGGCTAAAATTTTAAAAGACTGACAACATTATATGTTGACAAGAAGGTTGAACAACTGGAAATCTCATGTGTTGCTGGTTGGGGTGTAAATTAATCTATTTTGGAAAAATTTTTGGCAGTATCTAGTAAAATTAGACATATCATGTAACTGAGCAATTCCAATCTTGGGTATATTTCCAAAAGAATTGGTGCATAAGTACATCAAAAGATACACACAGGAGTATTCATAACTGCTGTCCTAATAGCCTCAAAGTGGAAACAACCCAAAGGATAACCTGTGGTATGGTAATGGGATGGAATACAAAGCAACAATGGAAAAGAATCAATCTCCTCTCTCTCTGTCCTCTATCTCTCTCTCTCACATCTGTGTGCGTGTGTGTTTCTTTTTTCTTCCTCCCCTTTCTCTCTCCTGCTGCAGCTAAGAAATAATCAGGATCAGTTCTGAAGGACTAGGAGAAAAGGAAAAGAAGTTAGCAAAGAGGTGGAAAAGAACTATCCCCCTATTCTGAAGACCAAGTGCACTGCTATTAGACAAAAAAAAGGCAATTTTCAATAGGAAATAAGAAATGTGTTTTTTATTAAACAGCATGTTTGTAGTGTAGTGTGTATGGAAAATTTTTTTAGCCTTCAGATGTGACTTTTACAGGGAAAAAAAAATAAGCCAGATGATAAAACAGAATAGTCACATAGACATTTGTCTTCCAAAATAGATAAAACTAATTAATTCAGAATAATCTTTTCTTCAGAAACGTTTGAGTCATCAGACTTAGATGACTATAAATCTGACAGGACAGCTCTGAGGACTAGGACCCATGCTGAGTAATCATCACTGAGTTAACATCAACAAGTACGGACTGGCAATCGCTCTCCATCCTCGCCCCCTAGTTTCCATACCCGCCGAGCCGGGGATTGGGGACCGGCGTGGCTGGCACCGGGGAGGGCGGACGCACAAGCAGCTCTTCCCCTGGCAGCCCCGCCCTGCGGCGAGGCCGGGACCCCTCGGGCCGGGTACGCGCGAGGCCCCGCCCCCGCAGCGTCGCGCAGACCCGACGGCCGCCGCGTCTCTATGGAAACGGCCTCAGCGCCGAGAAGCCAGGGGCGCCATGGCGGCGGGGGAGCCCGGGCACTCGGGCGGGTACTACTTCAGGTTCCTGCCTCAGAAAACCTTCCAGTCTCTGAGCTCTCCGGAGATCACCAGCCGGCTCCGCCAGTGGTGAGGGGCCGAGGGGCAGGGAGAGAAGAGCCCCTCGGCCGTCGCGGCTGTGGAGGCGCGGGCCGGGCGTCTCGGGCGCCCGAGCCGGGTCGCCCGCTCCTGAGAGGACCCTGAAGTCGCTGCGACGCGGGGGCAGGGCGGACTCCGTGGGTGGGATGGGCTGGTAGTGCACCCGGAGAGGGTGCCGGCCCCACGCTGACTTGTTTTCCTCCTCTGTCCCAGGTCCATGCTGGGCAGAATGAAGGCGCAGGCGTTCGGGTTTGACCAGACCTTTCAGGCCCATCGGAAGGATGATTTCGTTATGGTTGGTATAGGGCTCGGAGAGTTCCTTGGTTCTCTTCTGATTTTTAACTTTCCCCCACGTCTGCATAGACTCTTGTGAGCACGCCGTTGCTTAGCGACGTCGTTTTCTCGGAGCTTGGGAATAATGTCAGGTGCAAATGATACTTTTTAAAAGAACTTTTACATTTCCCATCACCATAAATTTCTCATCTAGCTGATTCTTTTATTGTATATTTTTGTTGTTGTTGTTGTTTTTGAGACAGAGTCTCACTCTGCTGCCCGGGCTAGAGTGAGTGCCGTGGCGTCAGCCTAGCTCACAACAACCTCAAACTCCTGGGCTCAAGCAATCCTTCTGCCTCAGCCTCCCGAGTAGCTGGGACTACAGGCATGCGCCACCATGCCTGGCTAATTTTTTCTATATATTTTTAGTTGGCCAATTAATTTCTTTCTATTTTTAGTAGAGATGGGTTCTTGCTCTTGCTCAGGCTGGTTTCGAACTTCTGACCTTGAGCAATCCTCCCGCCTCGGCCTCCCAGAGTGCTAGAATTACAGGCATGAGCCACCGCGCCTGGCCTATATTTTTTCTTTCTATTGGGAGCATTACAATTCTTCTCTTCTAGCTATTTTGAAATACACTATAAATTATTATTAACCATAATTTCCCTACTGTATTACCAAATACTAGAACTTATATCTTCTAACAGTATTTTTGTACCATTTAACCAACTTTTATTCATGCTCCCTCCCCCTTCCCTTTCCCAGACTCTGGTAACCACTGTTCTACTCTCTACCTTCATGGAGTCCACTTTTTTAGCTTCTTGCAGAGAACCCCACGGGCTTAATTAAGATTGGCTTTCTATGTGTGCAATTCTAACTTGGTTTAATATTAATATTATATTACTATCACAAAAAAATGGTAATCTCTCTCATACGTCTTTTTTGATTTGTTTTTTCTTTTCAATGCACTGAAATAATTTATATAGCATTGGAATTGTCTGTTGAAAAGTATTGATAGAATTTCCTCACTAGGCCACCTTCTTTTGTGAGTTTTAGGTATTTGAGTTTTTTCTCTATTTCTTCTATTAAAATCTGTAGGTTTAGATTTTCCTCCCCTTCTGGGATTGGGTTAAATAAATCACATTCTCTCAGAAAACTATCTAGTTTATCTAGATTTTTAAATACATTTAAGCAATCTCTCTCTTATAAAGCTCTTATTTTTCCCTATTTTGTTACTATCCCTCTACATAATGTTATATTTTTCATAGCTGCAGAGTCTTGTGCTTTCTTGATTACTCCTGCCTTGTCACCACAATTGACTTTTGATTTATGTATCAATGTAATTGTTATTTTATGTTTTCTAACTATTAATTTCAGCCTTTTCTTTGTTAATTTCATACTACTGCCTTATTTTAGTTTCTTTTCCTGTTCTTTTTTACTTTTTCAGTTGTTATTGATTTACCTGCTTTCTTTTTAAATATTTTTAATTGATCTGAAATTCAAAGACAGGAATTCTTCTCTATGCACTGTTCTGGCAAATCCCAAAAGTATTGATCTGTAGTGTTTTCATTATCATTCTTTTAAAGAAATTCTACCAATTCAGTTTGTATTCTTCTCTATCCTAAAAGTAATTTGAGATAAATTTTCTTTGAATTTGCCAGGTAATCAAGTCTTTTTGTTTTCAGACTTTCTTGCTAATTGGTAGTTTTATTGGATTATAGACAGAAAACACAGCAATATATACACTTTGGAAATATTAAAGGATTTTTTTGTAGTTACAGTCAACATCTTATGAGCATTTCTAAAAAAACTATCATCTTGATTTCAGGGCATAGCCTTAAACATTTATGTTAGATTTACCTTCTTAATTGATATATTTGTCCACGTGCTCTGTCCTGGATTTAGGGAAGCTAACAAAACTCTTCTACTGCAGGATAATTGTATCACTCCTTATAGTTTCTGTAATGTCTGCTTTATGGGTATTGCTGTGGCCTTATGTTTTGAACTGAAATTCATAACTGTTTTATCTTTATTGTGAATTATCGTTAGCATAATAAAATACACTGCTTATTATTTAATCCTTTTTGGTCTGAATTCCACCTTGTCAGATATAAAGATTGCATCTTGCTTCATTTTCCATTTTCCGTTTATACTTTTGCTCATCCTTTTATTCTATTTCTTTTAGAGTCACTTATTTTAATTGAGTCTTTTTGTTTTGTGGTACAATCTGATAACTTTGTCTTTCAATATGTGAATTAAACCCGTTGACATTTATTGCTTTGACAGATAATTCTGGTCTTAATTCAATGTCATTTGATGTCATATTTCCTATTTCTAGAGCTTTTTAAAAAGTCTTTCAACATGAGATGTTTTGCTTTTTTGTTCATTATTTTTCAGTTAATAATTCTTCTGAACTTTAAGATTTTAATTTCTTTCTTCCTTTATTCTTTTATAATATTTCCCTTCCTTGAACAATGATGGATTGGTTTCCTCTTCCTTCATCCTAACCTTCTATCACCCCATGATTTAGTAACTAGTTTTTACCTTCTTATTGTGTACTTTGTGTTCTTAAATCTGATATACTTGTTTTACTTCATTTATCAAGTTTAAATTATAATTAGTAAAATTACTTTAAACCTCTATTTGTTTAGTTGTTCATTTTTATATTTTCTTATAGCATTTTCTTTTATTTTGTTCTGTCACCTCAATCTCTGCATTTGTTTAATCTCAGTCTTATAATCAAATGCATTCAATAGTCATGACATGTCTTTTTTTTTCTTTATATTTTCATATTTTTTAATTTTAAAACTTTTTTTTCTTTTCTCTTTTTCCCCCCAATGACATGTCTTTTTATCAATTTCCTCAATCATCTTCTGGCTGACTTAAGTTCATTCTCAGGCAAGAATTCATGGAAAAAATATTAGCTGAACTCTTACTTGATTAAAACCAGTAAACTTTATACAGTTTGACCTACCCATTGACAAAATTTGTGTATCATGTTTTCTTTCTTTCAGTACAACATAGATATTTCTATGTTAGTCTTTCTCATTGAATAGTTGCATTTGATAAATTTGAAGCCAATATGATATCTCTTCATTCTGACTGAACCTTTTTGGACTGGAACCCCAACTTTTTCTCTGTCCTTAAAATCCAATAATTTTAACAAGCAACGACAAAAATTGACCACTCTGAGTTAATTCCCCCCAACTTGCTCAGAGAATGTTGCATTTTTTCAATATGTAGATTGTAATCATTTTTTATTTAATCAAAGTTGCCTTGAACTTTGAGAAAAGTTCTCCCATTTTTTTCTTTTCTTCTTGGGAAATTAATTTTGGTTATGGCAGAACTTCTTTGTATATTATACTTATCATTTTCTCTTGAAGCTATTTTAAATCTAATTTTTGTTTATTTTTTTCTCCTAACTATCCTCTGTGCTTTCTGTCTTTCCCACAGTATTCTGCCTTTCTTGCACAAGCTATGTCAATCTTATTCCTACACTTTTACTGGGCATTTTCCCAGCATATGGAATAGTATTTTGTTACGTTTCTATTGCTTATTGTTTCACTAGTTTTACCTTTTTCATCGGCTTTTTGGCAGATTTTTCTGGTGCATGCTTCTCATCTATGGGTAGGATTTACTAATTCTTGCACAATTTTCATGGAGAATCTTTGTGTCAGTGCTATACCCAGTTCCTTATCATTGCTTGTCACTGAAGGAGTTGAATTTTCCAGAGTCGGCAATTGGAGGGAGTTACCTAAGCAAGAGTTTAGGGAAGGAGACAGGGTGGCCTTTTAGGTTTCTCCTTCACTGACTAATTCCAACTATTAGGCCTCCTCTTAAAGCAGGTTGATTTTCTGTCTTTGGGTTGTTTAGAGCACATAAATAGTTTGTTGCAAACAGGGTCCTCTTAAATGAGGTCCTACCAAATTCATTAAGACATCACACCCCTAATGTGTGCATTCATGTGGGTGCCACGTAAGAGGACAAACCAAGGCTTTGGGTAGGAGAATGAGTCCATGAGAATTCTGTCTCCAGTTAGCTGTGCCATCCCCAATGTCAAAGCCCTGGTCTTTAGTTTTAAATGGGGTTTATTCTAATCTAAATCCAGCCCAGGTATCAAGGCCCTGAGGAAGAGATCACCTTTAGTAGTCTCCTTAGCTCAGCCAGTGGCCTGATTTATTTTTGCAACATTAAGTGTCTCCCTTTTTGGTGACCAGAACACTGCATAATGGCCACCCACACGGGCTCAGCCATGGCCTGTATCAGTATTATTTCAGTGGCATACTTAATATCCTTATTTCCCACTCTCAGGAGCCCCCTTTCCTTCCAAATGGCACCATCATAAAAGCATATTTAGAGTCCATATAAATGTTTATCTTTTTTCTCTCTGGATAACTGAATAGCTCTGGTTAAACCAATGAGCTATCTTTCTGTGCTGAAGTTCCAGGTGGCAGTGCCGTTATTTCCAGCACCCATCATTCCATGACCACCGCATGTCCAACCCTTTGTCGTCCATTGTTCATAAAGCTGCTCCTGTCAATGAAAAGATCCTAATCTGGCTCTGGCAGCAGTTGATATGACAGATACATCCTGCTAGAATAGACACCTTCCAGAATCTCTAAACACTCATGCTGTGAAGGCTTATTCTCTTCAGCTGGTAACAGGGTGGCAGGATTGAGAGCAGACACAGTCTTCAATAACAACTCACAAGTAGCTGCTATTGCCTGGTGGTGAGGAGGCAACCTCTCACAATGTTGTCCAGTGGCTTTGACAAGTATGCCACTGGCCATAGGATGTCTCCCAGCACCTGTGCTAAGACTCCAAGGATCATTCCTTGATCCAATTGCAGGACCCACAAGTCCCTTGCTAAGCTCTCACTTAACAGGGTAGGAGAACTGTTAAACCCCTGAGGCAACACAGTCTAGCAGCACTGTGAGATCATCCTAGTCTCAAGATCCTACCATTCAATGCAACTGAGTATCATTCATAGTCACTTATATTCATTGGTATGGGGAATTTAAATTCTTTCTGCAAGTCCAGGAGTCCTATTAACCTATAGAGCCTTACTCACTTTTTGGTAGCTTCTTCTTGCAAATGCTGCAACAATGTGCAAGTCGGCTGAGGCCCAAACTTCAAAACAAATTGTTCCATAGTGGCAGCCCCTGTATGTTTCACCAAGCCCTGGTATTCAAAGTTGTCCATCAGGAGCTTTGCAGCACCCTCAGGGGTGAGCTTCTGCCACTTCTGTAACAGAACTGCCCCTGCTGCTTGCCCATGTTCAGCGTGGCCACCAATAGTGTCAGAGTTGCTGGAGTCGGCAGAGGTGGTGGTGGAGGCAGCGGAGGGAATAGCGCTAGCTCCAACAGTGGCTCCCCAGGGCCCACCTTCTGGGCCCACGGTGACAAGAATGTCTGCCCCACTGCCACCTAGCCCTCACCCCTGGCCTGGCTTGTAGAGCACCATGTGTGGCTGGTGCTGGGTGCTGGAGCAGCAGCCAAGAAGGGGGGCACTGGACTGTTTCTGCCCACGTGGCTTGGCAGCAGTGGCATTCCTGTGTCAAAAAATGTCCACTTATCGAGTCCCCACTGTCACTTGCACCTGGTGCTCCTGTGGGGATATTTGGATTAGAGCCACTAGTGAGTCATGGAGCCTCAGGCCCCCTCCTTCATCATCTGAATCCTGGACTCCAAAAATCATTTGCTCTTCTGGATGTTTCTTGTTACCCAGAGTCCTTTGCAATTTGGGGCAGTATTCTTTCCAGTGTCTTCTTTTCACAAAATGCACACTGATTATATTTCAATCTAGGGTGACTTTTTCTGCCCTTTCCTTTTGACTATCTCAAAGGACCCTTGTTTGGTGCAGCTAACAGAAGACACAGAGGTTTCAGTTTCAGTTCTTCCTTAGTGTTACATATTTCGAAGGTAATATCAACAAGCTTTGAGGGATTTTTGCCAATTGCCCCTTCCATACACTGCAGCTTCCTTCTTATTTATCTGAAGTACTTTATCCTATGAAAATCATATTAACTATGCACAAATTTTCAGGGGCCTCTGGATCTGCATCTGTATATTTCTGATACGCCTGATAGATGCATTCCAAAAATTCAAAGTGATCTTTTTAGCTTCTTGTTGTAATTCTTGGACCATGTTTAAACTCTTCTGCCTAGGCACTACTTTCCAGAGGCCTGCCAGAATACACCTTCGGTAAAGATTTATTATCACACTGTCTGTGTCCACATTACCCAATTCATGTAAGTCCAAAAATACCCTGCCAGCTGTCCTTGCACATTCAAGCCCCCTATCTGATATTGCTGTAATGGAAATTGCCCTGCCCTGGCTATGGATGCCCTCTGGTCAAATTGAGTTTCCTGCCCAGTCTTGGAAGGAGGAACCATTCCCACCCCCGGGGTCTTAACCCAGCAGGCATGGGACTGAAGAATTAATTCCAGTTGTGCCCTCGCTGGCTCCTCTCATGGTGCCAAGATAGCAGCAGCAGGCAGTGACAACAGCAGTAGCCCTGAGCCATGCTCTGTGAGGCGGCCACTTTCAAGGCTGGCCGTGGGACTCCAGCAGGAAGAAAGCTGCTCCCATTAGTGTGCTCCATGACCACCACATCAGGGGCCCCAGCAGTGTGAGCTCAAGTATGGCAGAGCCTGTGGCACTTCCCGCAGTAGGTGGGGAGTTGGTGACAAGAGAGCAGATTCATAAGATCCAACCTGCTTAATTCCTCCCCAGTTTATCACACGGCTTTTTGGCATCTTTATTATGCAATTGCATGAAAGATTGTACATATGGGATCTCGTCCCATTTACCTGATCTTTGACAAAATAATTCCAGTTGTAAGATCGTATAATAATTGAAGGTTCCATTCTTAAATTATGGAAGCCACTTCTCCTCATACTCAAGCATGTACATTGGATTACAATAACACCATTCTCTTTCACACTAAATTTATAGCTGTAAATTAGCCATTCAGCCAAGATTGTCCAAGGTTTCAGATGGAATAGAAACAGAGCCTTCTATGTTGACAAACAACAATAATGAACACAACACAACCAGTAGACAATATAGGGAAATCCCAGTGCAAATCATCTTAATGCCAAGGCCTTCTCAAACAAATGGGAACCACACAAACAAGAACCAAATTCTCAAACAAGAACCAACATCTTCTAATCCAAGTGAATTCCCCAGGTTCCCTAGTTCCACTCAACTGTGACTTCTACCCCCAAACCATGCCTATAAACAAATGTCCTACCACAGGACAGGAAGGTTCAAAAACTTTCCCCAAATGGGTGAAACCACGGATCTTGGTATGCACACTGGTGAACTTACCAAAATGGCCATGGCATTGTGACACTTCCCAAATCAGTTTCCTTTTCCTCAACTGAGGTTCAGGTTGCACAGAGCTATGTCTAATGGGGGAGGGAGAGACAGGAGGTAGTTCCCTGGAGCTAAATAGGCTCCAGCAGCTATTGTGGTGGTCCCTCACTGTCTCACCCCAAAAAGATATTGCTTCTGATTGGTAAAGACCCACAGCTTGACCTGGGGCTGCTCTCCACTTCTTCCAGCCACAGCAGCAGTTGCAGGGTGCCGTTCCACCAGGACACCGATATGGTCCTATCCAAGGATGCCAAATACTGTTTGACACTTGTCCCCTCAGCCTAACAAAGAATGAAGACAAGCGGCTTGAAGAAAAGGAAAGAGAAGCTTATTAATTTGCTGGCAAATGAGGAGGATGGTAGACTCTCCTCTTAAAAGCCCATTGTCTTCCTTTTAAGTAGAAGTATAGAGCTGTTAAAATTTGGGATTTTTCAGCTTTGGGCTATAGCTGTTTAACTATAGCATCTTTTGTGAAGACAATCTTGTGACCTCTGCCTAGACAATTCCATTGAGCCATCTTCTGTGGTACAGAGGTAAAAGAAAACAAAGAACATTCCTCTGCCCTTCTGATTACTGGCTTCAGGCAGGAATGCAGGTTTTAATTCCCAAAAAGATTGAGGGGGGAGTGTAAAAAGACAATTCATAACACATTTTGCCCTTTTTCAGGCCCTTACCTCTGTTACAATATGGATAAATTGATTTTATCTTCATTATTGTCAATATTATAAATACTAATTGCCTTATGATAGCATATAGATAGCATTTATCTGCTTAAGTATTTCATATATCAGAAATTGTTTTAATATTCAGACCCCAAATTCCTGAATTAATTATGGTCATTTTTATAGATCAAAATATAATACCTAATGTTGTTATTTATATTTTAGGTTAGTTGGATGGTTTGGCCATGAGCTCAGCACAAGATTTAGCATGGATAATAGTAAGTGTATTCAATTTTACCTCCATTTTATTTTAATTTCATTTCAATTTTCATCTGTCTTTGTATTATATGTAACATACATGCCCTGTGGAGAGTGCACTTTGAAAATGTCACTGAGAATTCTTAAAATAAGAAATGACATTTCCAGAGTGTAAGACTACATGTTTATAGATTTTAGCATGAGTTTGAGTGTATTCCTTTGTAGGGAGCTAAAAGGAAATAAAGTCTAACACACTGAACATGTGGCTTGGTTAGATCCCATCAATATGGTGTGCCCAAAACATCGGGCAGTGAGGACAGCAGGCAATTTGAGGTTTGAGATCAGATCCGGAGAGACCTGGGTGTTAGTCTCATTTTACTGTTTAATAGTTTTATGATCTTGCACAAGTTATATCATCTTGGATCATTGTTTTTTTTTCCCCACATATCTAATATGAATAATAACACCTATTTAAGTGTTTGGTTTTAGGGTAAGTCAAGTTCAAAACTGTATACCTTTTTGCTTTAATAAATATTCATTTTTATGCCTCTTTTTTTCTAAATATCCTCCATTTCTGGCTTTTGCCACATACCAGAGTGTAGCAACCCCAATGAGCAGGTAAACCTTAGTGGGTAGAAATGAAACTATATCATACAGAGGACTCACAAACCGTGCTGCTCCTTTTTCCTGAGTGATTCCATTTCTCAATCACATGGGATGTAGAAAGCATCACCAAGTGTTTTGAGAATTCAACATAAACTTGATCCTTCAGTTTCCTTCAAACCTCAAGATAATGTTTTATATATATAGATGCTCCTCCACTTACCATGGAGTTACATCTTGATAAATTCATTGTCAATTGAAAACATTGTAAGTCAAAAATGCACTTAATACACCTACCCTGACTGTCACCATAGCTTAGCCTAGCCTAGCCTACCTTAAACATACTCAGAACGCTCCCATTAGCCTACAGTTGGGCAAAATCATCTAACATAAAGCCTGTTTTATAATAAAGTGTTCAATATCTCAAGTAATTTACTGAATACTGGACTGAAAGTGAAAAACGGAATGGTTGTATGAGTATTTAAGGCATGATTTCTACTGAGTGCAAATTGCTTTCCCATCACTGTAAAGTTGAAAAAATTTTTAAGTCACAACCACTGTAATTGGAGAATCATCTGTATTTGGATTTGCAACATTCAAATTATAAAATAGGCTAATCCTGTCAAAACAGGAAACCTGTATTTTATCTTGTCTGTTGAAGTAAGTAGCTCTGTTTTTATGTAAGTTAGTTAAATTCTTTGAGATGGGTTTTCTTATCTATAAATAAAGGAATTAAATGAGATCAGATTAGGTAAATTTTTTCTATGGAGGGCAAGATAGAAAATGTTTTAAGCCTTTTAGGCTACATAGTCCCTGTGGCAAATACTCAGGTCTGTCATTTTGGTGCTAAAGCAGCCATAGATGACACACAAATGAATAATTGTGGCTATGTTCCAATAAAACTGTATTTAAAAAAACAGGTAGTGGGTAAAATTTGGCCCACAGACTATAGGTTGTCAAGTCCTGGATCCAATGAATATTTAAAACGTCATAATGTTTTAACATTCTTTTAGTCAATCTTAGCTTTAATTTGATTTGGAGCTAGACATCTTAACCCTATTGGATTTAACTTGTTACAATTTAATCTACTTAATTGTAATTGGAATAGTATCTGCTATTAATTTACCTATTTTATATATCATACTTAGGCAAATCTTTTTTTAAAGCTCCTTCCCATCCTTTTCCTAAGAGAAGCCACTTGACCTAATAATCCTAGAGCTAAAAGTCACCTTCATAGGTCATTTCATTCATATATCTGCCTTTAGGTGACATTACAATTATATTCCATTCAAATTTTGAAGTTCTCTCTCATTGACATGGTTTCATAATAGAAAAGCAAAGCGTGGGCAGCACAAAGAAGGCTGCCTTGGGAATGGGAAGGCAGGGGATGGGGTCCAGAAAAACTTCCAGAAGACATAATTTTTATCTTGTGTCTAAAGGTTCCGGTGGCTCCATTGAGTTTCTCTTCAATATCTCAGAAATCCTTCCTAGAAATAAAATTTAAGTTTTACTCTTTTACTCTTTACCATTTTACTGTCTTTATGGACACTTTTTAAGGTACACCGTATAAAAATGGCGTGATATTAATTTTTCAGAGCTGCAGTTAATCCCTGGGGTCAGTGGATTCCGAATTTCAAATCCTCCCATTTTGTTGGTTTGCTCCTTACACGCTAGTCTAGAGGTAAGTGATCTATGTTTCAAACTTCCCACATCTTTTTTTTTTTTTTTTGACCTGACTGTGACAATTTGTAGTACTTTTTCTGCTAAACAGCATGATTATAAATGTGTGCCGTGCATGAACAATGGACAAAAGGCAGTATTCTCCTTTAGGAAAGTACCCATGTGGTGATTGTGTCCTTTTATTTCTATCACCACTCCTAGCACATGCTAGGTGCATTGGTGACACATAGTAAATATTAAATGGAACTCAGGGGGAGACACATTTTTTGTTCCACTTGGAATCTGTGTAAACTCGAATAAGTTACTTAACCTTCTTCTGGTCTCTCTATATACTAAGCATGCAATATTTTATTCTTCATTAATCCACTCGTTCAACATGAATTTGTTGAGAAAGTATTATGTGCCAGATGTTGTGAGCACTGGAGACTCTGTTTCTCCTAGCTCAGTGTGAGTCAGTGAACTGACAAAGTGCTCTGTGACAAAGCACAGGAAGGCTTACTTTAAGGAGGAAAAAAAAACTATGACTAATCAGAGTAAAACAAAGATTGAGTAAGGTTGCCTCATGAAGTAGGGCGGTTGCTTTTTATTTTACTAAAGCTTGTATTCCCTTATGTCCATATATAATTTCTATAATTACTAACTCATTATTTTCCTTCAAATTTGTTCATATTTTTACTTAAATTTAGTCTCACCCAGAAATTAATATACATAAAATCAGTTTATATATAATAGATAAATAGATATAAATAGATATATATGTAGAAAATAACTGATTCCTCAGATATTATTAGAGTTAGACTAAATTTATTCAAGTAAATATATTGCTTAATAATTATATACTGTATAGTTAATATTAACATACATATTAAGTCAATATATATTTTATATACATATAGTTAAGTAAAATATATTTTAAGTATAAATATACATACATATTTCTAACAGAGGCTATATATGTTTATATATAGTTATATATAGCTATTCAAATAAGAATTTGAATTTTCTTCTTTAATTCTTGTTCAAATCATCTAGTTTATGATACTTCAGGAAATTCTGTTGTAGAGGATTCCAGCATCAAATGAGTGCCTGGATAAAGACTTTAAAAATTCCTTCCAAACCTAAAATTCTAGAATTCTGCGAACAATTATAGCAGTTCCTCATTCTGGCCACTGGATGGCAGTGTCAAGTTCCTCAGTTTGTATGCAACTTCACCACTGCATAGTGATATTCTCAGTTCATTCCATCCAGATTTAAAACGCACTTACTCAGTTTGACCACTAGATGGAGCTTGTGCTGTTTTCACTTGGCAGAATTTTTTTTTTTTTAACTTGGAAAATAGACCCAGTAACGAGATTTTTCAGCCAGTGATACCTTTATTGAAAATTTTTTTGAGCAAAAATATGCTTAGTAAATCAGAGGATGATATTTGAGTTGTTTTTATGCTATCCATTAAGAGAAACATTTTGTTTTTAAAACAAAACAAAGTTCCTGCTTTCTTTGCAAGTTTTAAATCAGGGATAAGATGAATTACAATATGAAAAGCACTAAGACAAACCGATCTATGGAAGAACTAGTACTTGAAGAAATTGCCTCTGATTTTCCTTATCTTTGCAAGCGACTCCTTAGATGTATCTAGAGATTTCCTTTTAGACACTCTCATTTTGGTATGCTCTCTGCAATGGGCAGGCTGGCTTTTCTTCCAGTATTCACCCTTTTGCTGTGGAAAAGGAGACAGATTCTTATTTTTCCTACCACTTTAACTTCCTTCCACACCGTATTACAGTCAGCTAGACAAAGTTTTTATTTTCATTGACAATCTGAGGACTCATTTATTTTTTTCCCTTTAATGTCTAAATTTAAACCCAGCAAAAAGACCCTAAAAGCCATGAGAAGAAGGGTATACACTTCTCTGGAGCTTCTTATCACTGAAGTATCTCTCTAGAGCCTCTTACTGAAGTCATTCACTACAGAGGCTATACTCTAAACAAAATCTTCAGTTAATCAAGCCTTATGTAGGTCAAAGTGTTTTTCAAAATTCTTCCCCTCATTATAAATTGTAAACATTTAAAATTATAAAATAATGCATTTATAATAATTGCTTCCCATTCTGCATCTGTTTAAGTGTCCTCCTTTCTAGACACTTATGAGCTTGCCATGTAAGTAAGCATCAGTGAATTTAGCCATGTTATTACTTACCTTATCATTTTAAAATAGTTCATTGCATTGTAGGAAATAGGGGGTTGAAGTTTGAATAAATGAAAGAAATACATGCATGAATCAAACTGCTATCATTGTTGTCTCTTCTTTCAAAAAATATTCTGCATAGTGAAATACCAACTGCAGGAGAGATTCTATATTTGAGAATCAATCGCACATAAATAAGACCTCAGATTTTCAGTGCAATGATTTTTTTAAAAAAGATATTAATGTGGCTTTGCTTATAATTGCATGAACATATGATTGATATTAAAAATAACACCTTATAATTGGTTTCAAACTCATTTTCTTTATATTATTGGGTCTTAATCATTTATACAATAATTTCTTAAATATTCTGGATTAAGAGAAGGAGCATGAAGCTGGGACTCAGGAGGCTGGGACTCAATGAGGGACTCTCCGTCCTTCATTGGACACTAAGTGTGACCTCACACAAGCAACAGCTACTCTTGAATTTATTTGCCTTGATTTTTAAATAAAGCTGTTTGGACTAGATTACTTCCGAAGTCCCCTCAATCTTCCATTACTTGTTTGAAATTAAATAATACCTTTATATTGTATTTTGAAAGTTCACATTTATAGGTAGCAATAGGTAGACAATTTTTAGACCCTTTCAGTATACGAGTTCATCACTAAATAAATAGCTTCAAAATGCAAAATTAGAGCATTCAATTAAAATACATGGAGAGTCAAAAGACTCTGAACACAAAAATGCACTACGTGTTTCCTCAGAAAGTTGTTAGGAAGCCAATTTTATGAATTTAAAAGAAAAATATGACAATTGAAAACATCACACTATACTTATTTTTCCTATTTAATCTTATCTAACTTACAGAAATTAGCTTTGTGTTTATTTTACTTAGCAAGAAAAAATAATCCAAGCAATTAAAACTCTGCCAAGAATTCTCTAATAAGCTGAATAGTTTTCAGGCTTCATTTCTCATTTTTTTTTCTAATTTTAAAGTTATTTTTTCTCAATATTGAAAGCATAAAAATTGATATACAAAACTGAAATAGGATATTTATCCTACTTTCCTGCTATTAGACCCTCTTAATATTTTTATGTGAGGCCTCAGAAGAGACCTTTACTACCAAGAGAAGAATCTAAGATTCCCTTGGAATGTGGCTGCCCTTGGTGTGGTTGTAATGTGGGAAATAGTTTTATATTTAAGTTGTTTTTATTAATAAAGAGTTACAATATTCCATAGTACATTAAAATTGAAGCTATTTGTCCTACAAAAAAATCAGTTTCCAATTATCAAGAGAAATCTGCAAGAGCAAGACCCTCTAACCCCTTTAAAAAATTATGGACTTAAGTAATGTTCCCCCAAGTCTTACTAACTTATGAATGCAAATGAACCAAAATGTGTGACGAATTAAAAGAAATTATCACACATCGCCTCTACCTGCGTATTATGCCACCTGTAGCAGAACCATAAAATTTCCTAGAATTACTTATTAATTAGAATTTCCTAATCTCCAGAGAGAATCTTGGAAAGATTCCTCCCATAATTTTTTTATTCTAAACCTCACAGCCAAACCACCAGTGGCCCATGCCTTGCCTGTCCCTGCCCTCCGAGAATGTTGATTCTTGGCCCTGATCCACGACTTGGCTGGCTTCCCTTGAGTCCACAGTGTGCCAAGTCTACCTACATTTTGTTTTACACAAGCAAATGAAGAGATACTTCCTACGAAATTCTGTGTAAATTCAGGTCACCAGAGTCCTGAAGCAGTATTGTTTGCAGCCGAGATCTAAGTGGCTTATGAAAGAAACATATCAACCCCCACTGGCAACTGAGATCTTTGCAGGCTTCAGACACAGTATGAGGTCTGGTTGAAGAGAGAGAGAGACAGGTACTTCTCTCTCTCCTCAGATACCATTACCTTCAATGCAACTCCCATCCTCTCCTTCAGCCGAACCTGCAGCCTCCATACAATATAGTTCCTGAAAATCTATGCCTGAATGGTTTGAGTCCTATTAGAAATGCCTGTCCACTCATGCAATGTACATACAAAAATAAATATTTTCACAGGCTTGATAAAGTCTGGTATCACTAAATGACCCCATCTTTGCTCTTGATATTTTTGCTCATAATACAGAAAAGGGACATTAAGTGGCAGGCCAGTGCATCATGCTCTGTTTGCAGTTCACTCAGTTCTTATATGTAGGATATATTTTTAAACTCTACTTGACCTTAAGAGATAAGCCAGAAGAGCACGTCTGTTCTGACCCCTAATGTTCCAGCACCAGTTATTGTGTGCCCTTGTCACTCATCTTAATATAAGACACGTCAGGCAGCAAAGGCGGTATTTTCACACCAATGCTAGAGTTTAAAAGGGGAAAAAAAAAGAGGAAAGAGGAAGGAAGCAAGGAAGGAAGGAAGGAAGGAAGGAAGGAAGGAAGGAAGGAAGGAAGGAAGGAAGGAAGGGAGGGAGGGAGGGAGGGAGGGAGGGAGGAAGGGAGGGAATGCTTTAGTAAAAATAAATGTATTTTCCAACATTATTTGCTTCCCTGTCTGAGCAAACTTAGCTTTATTAAACTGCTTGTTTTCTTACTGTTCAACTGAGAGAGATTTAGGAGTCAGTAAAACAATAATAAATAATATTGGCAACACCACTTTCCATGTGTGCATGTGTGTTTCCCTTATACTGTACTTTTTGTGGACCACACAAACTTTATATCAGAATAGAAAAAGCCTTTTGGGTATGATTTTATAAAATAGTTTTGGGGAAAAAGCTTAAATTTTATGATATGTAAGTGCATTTATTAAGGTTTTATTGGTGGTTATACTCAGTTCATTTGGAATAATTCTGAAGGTATGTGATATTAACTTAATGCTTTCTTTTGCAAGTATTCTTTAAGTGATACTTGTACAACTTTTCTGTCATGGAAATTACACCTTCAGTTTTTAATGGCAAATCATTTTAAAAAGGGCATGCTTTTACAAAAAAGATTATGTTAAGGGGATGTTTATTGGGAAAAAGTGGACATTTCCTTTTTTATGCATGATTTACCCTTACTTTTTGCTTCTTTGTAAATGAATAAAACACTTTAATCCAATTGTTTCTCATTCTGCAGATCTTTAAGCAGGCAACTATGAAAGCATTGAGGAGAAAATCTATTTTGCTAACTGGTTATCTGGAATACCTGATCAAGCATTATTACTACAGCAAAGATAAAGCAGACACCAAGAAACCAATGGTGAACATAATTACGCCATCCCGTATAGAGGATCGGGGTTGCCAGCTGACACTAGCATTTTCTGTTTCTAAGAAGCATGTTTTCCAAGAACTGGCAAAAAGAGGAGTGGTTGTAAGTATGTCTCTTGCTTTGCCCCCAGATTTTCTTTATGGGCTGCATGTTGAGGATAAAAATTGGGTCTTTTGGTTTTTTCAGTGTTCCATGTTATTTCACACTGATCAGTCAGTTAAGGATAAATTAAGTGCCAAGTAAGCAGTCAGCATCATGCTAACAAGGGCATGAAGATACGTCATTTCTGATAAAAAGGAAGGAACCACAAATTTTGGTAAAAGGAAATAGTTTTATGTAGGTTATTTATCCTTTCATAACAGTTTGGGCAGGAAATAATTATTTTATAATTGATCAGGACATGTTTTCACTACTTTGCACTAATGGAAACTTCAATATATATTCATTGTGCCAGGTGTGGTGGCTCATGCCTGTAATCCTAGCACTCTGGGAGGCCAAGGCAGGAGGATCGCTTGAGGTCAGGAGTTCGAGACCAGCCTGAGCAAGAGTGATACCCCTGTCTCTACTAAAAATAGAAAGAAATTAATTGGCTGACTAAAAATATATAGAAAAAATTAGCCTGGCATGGTGGCGCATGCCTGTAGTCACAGCTACTTGGGAGGCTGAGGCAGAAGGATTGCTTGAGCCCAAGAGTTTGAGGTTGCTGTGAGCTAGGCTGATGCCATGGCACTCTAGCCCAGGCAACAGAGCAAGGCTCTGTCTCGAAATATATATATATAAATTTATTGGATAAATTGAATTAAAGAGCATATCAGTCAAAAAAGATATATAGACACTTCTCATGAGTGGTAACATTGCAAGGAATAATTTTTTTTTTAACCCTTGAGCCTATGCATCCTTCTTAATCTCTTGGAGAACCATTAGTAATAAATATTAACTGAGTAATTTTAGTTAATAAAGTTGGTAACACATGTATTTTGCATGATAATGTAATTTAAGCCCTGTTCCACTCATGTGGACCTCCAGACCTTTAGGAGAGGTTACCCCCAACTCCACGGGCACAAGTCAAAATATCAAGATTCCAGATCAAGCTCTGCCATTTCCAAGCTCTGTCTGTCCTCTAGGGAAGTTTCCCTCTAGGGAAAATCTGTATTTTGGGTATAAAAATACTTACCTCAAGGAGTTGCCATGGGAATTAAATGGGTTGGCATACATAAACTATATGTTGTTAATACATCGTCTAGTCTATGGTGGGTATCTCTTCAAGTTAGCCATAGTGATCTTCAGGCCAGGTCAAATGGTCTGGGGCTACTCCAGGACCTATCAGCATTCCCAGAGATATAACCCACTACTTACCTACAAAGTCAAAGATTAGAGAATTAGATTTAAGGATCATTTGCTGACATTCTCCAGATCCCAGTGAGGTTCTCATTCACTGAAACTTGTCCAAGGGTTCCAGTCCTTCCAAGATTTCCCCACAAAAAAATTGCCTATATGATTTATTGGATGCTTAAAGAAGCTAACTGCTGAGTAGACTCCAGGAAAGTACTTTGGATATTCATGTACCAACCCATTCTTATTTTAATTATTATGAAGAGGAAAGTTTCAAATAATGTAAAAACGCTATGTTTTACTTAGCATGAAAACAATTTGCTTCCCTATTCATTTTTAAGGGAATCAGAATGAATGCTTGGCATAAGTTTATCTTGAATGTAGATTTTCAATGTGTGAATAATGCTAACATTATTGTGACTTCATTTATTTTTGTCCCCACAGTGTGACAAGCGGGAACCAAGTGGCATTCGAGTGGCTCCAGTTCCTCTCTACAATTCTTTCCATGATGTTTATAGATTTATCAATCTGCTCACTTCTGTACTTGACTCTACACAAACAAAAAATTAGCAGTGTTTTCTAGAATAACTTAGACAAATTATACTGAAAGGCGCTGTGCTTAATTTTACTGGAATTCATTTTTTAATTATTGAAAGTATGTCAAAATTGATCGCATGTAACTGGCAATAAATCATATACTTTACAGAAAAATCTGATATAATTTTTCAGTCTATGGCCCTGAGGAGTCCACATGGCTGTCCAGTCTCTTGGGATCAAAGACTATATTGGTCCAAGTATTAGGTACACAGTCTCAATTAGCTGTCACATTTCATGGTCATCAAAATGTTTTATGTTGGTTTAATTTATAATCTGACTGACAACTTCATAATGTATGTGGAATTCTTGTGTTAGTTTTGAAAAGAGTACTTTAGTTTGAACTTACCAAGGAAAAGAAAATACATTTCCTGTCAGGATGGCTTTCAAATATTTTTGGCCACAATTCACATTATTATTGCGGATCTCCAATATCAGTCTAGAGACTGTTGGTCTCTAATATCAGAGACTGGTATTTATGTGTGCATATGCCAAATTTTATTGATTCTAAGATATTTTTGTCATATTTTAACAACTTTGAAAGATAAAATATCTTTCACTTTTCAATCAATAGCTTCTTACAAGCACCATTGGTCATTCTCTCACATTGGCATCTCTGAAATTAGCATACTTCTCATAATGAATAGGTACCATCTTATATTTGATTTAAAGAAATGGTACTTTAGCAAAAGTAAAAGTTTTCTAAATTACTTGCCTGTGCTCTGATATTTATTATTCTATTTTATCTCATTATAAGAAATGTTGGTTGAAACTCATTAAATTGATTTCCTCACTCACTCTTGGGACCTGATCCACACTTTCAAGAATGATCCTTTATTTAATGTTATCATAATCTCTTGTTTTTTTAGTGGTAACTTCCCTTGAGATAAGAGCTTAGATATTATTCTTTCTCCAAAAGTAGTAAATAAGTCACCCAAAGATATTTTTTGAAGATTAGAACTAGGAAATGAACGCTTTTATCCTTGGACCTCTTTACGTCAAATCTGTGTACCTTGCTTATCCACTATGGTAACTAAAGTTACACTCAGCCCTGTTGGACTTCGCTGGTTTTCAGTTGTTTATGCCCCAGCCACTATTTATGAATTGGCAGAATAGTCTACATTTATATACATAAGCTAGCAAGAAAGACTGACTATGACATAATTATCGCTCCTGATTAAACAAATTTAAATGAATTAAACTAGCTTAGACAACATCTTTGGATGGTAGACCTAAATAGTAAAATGTGGAACTCTGACATCAACACCTACCACCACCAGCAGCTACTGGTAATTATTAAGTACTTACCATGCACTGTGTATTGTGCTATGCTACTTATGTGGCATCTTGCTTAATTGAGTGGTTACATAATTGCTTTAATAAAGCTTCCCACTGACAACTCATCTTCATAGATGGAAGAGTTCTCAAAACCTTAAAACTCAACCATATATGGCTTCATATAGAAGGAATCACTTTGGAACCTCATAGTGGTAAACAAAACAGATGTGGTTCCAGTTCTCATGGAACACAAGCTTACTTGGTAGGAGAAACACATATTAAACATGTAAATATATAACTACAGATCATAGCTATCATAATTTCTATGAAAGACAAATAGATGATACTATGAGCAAAAAACCCTGAGGGATATTAAATAGACGGTTGAGTGAGGAAAAGTTTTTTAAGGTGCTTCTAAGTTTAGGCTTTAAAATATTTCATGCTAATCACATTAAAAGTATATCAAATTTATATACAAATTATTCAAAGCACCATGTACTCATCACCCAGGTTAAGAAACAGAGCATTAGTAACTCTTCAGCTTGCATTCCGCTTCCTCGCCAAATCCAGACGTAGCCACTGAATTATATTTCATCATTCCCTTATTTTAAGTTTCTTTCTGGGCTGTCTGTACTTTCCCTGTGACTAATTCGTTTATGTTTTCATCAATACCACCCCGCCTTAATTATTAATACTATAACTACATATATATACACTACAATGGGGCCTGGAATCTGCTAGATTAAATCTCTCAGCTTCTTTTTATTAGGCTTGTCCTGGTCATCGCAGGCCCCTTTATTTTTTTATTTTTTATAATACATCTAAGTAAATTTAGAATAAATCTATTATGTTCCATTAAAAACCATGGTTGGATTTCAATTGAATTGCAATTAAATTTTAGATACGTTTTGAAAGCACTGACTCATTTCAGCACAGAGCCTTCTAGACTATGACATTTATCTCCATTTATTTATGACTTACTTAATGTTTTTCCAAAAGTTTCATTTTCTTCATTATGGAACTATACATTTATAGCTTGACATATTCCTAAGTACTTTATAATCTTATTGCTATCCACGTGTTATTTTCTGTAAAATTTAATGTTTAACCGATAACACTGTATAGACATGCAATTGATATGACATTGATTTTGATCTCATTTTAATCATTTAGCTAGAAAGGATTTTTTATATAGGAAATCATTTTCTGCAAATATAAGCACAGTTTTCATTTTCTTTTTAATTCTTAGGACTTTTATTTCTTTTCCTCTGTTTTTCTTCTTTTGGATTGAGGGATGTGTGTGGGAGTGTTCAATCTGTCTTTTCCTTCTACTTTTGTGAAAGTTATATACTTATTCTCTGTTATTTTAATAATCACCCTCGCTATTTTAAGATGTATACATGACAAAGTTTAAATTTAGTCTTTTTTTTTTTTACCTTCATCCAGACCAGTTGAAGAAATTTGAATGCATTTGAATGCATCAAACAGCTACTTCTCTACTTAGGCATTACTGTTATTCAAGATAGTGTTTTTGGTCTAGCTTCCTTCCATCACACACACACACACACACACACACACACACACACTCAAATCTTTGCTCACCATTTTTCCCTACAGCTCAGATATTATTTATGGATGAAATACATTTAAAATTTATTAGAATTTATTTTTAATGAGGAGCTTTTAGTTGTAAATTCTATTAGTCCTTGGGGAAAAAACACTCTTTTTTTTCTCATTCCTAAAAAAATAGTTTCTTTAATTATAGAATTTTGTGTCGCTGGCTCTTTTCTCTCAGAGAATAGAAAATACTAAGTCATTGTCTTTTGGCTGCAGTGGTTGCTATTAAGCATTCAGCCACTTTTGACTCCTTTGCTTTTGAAAGCTTTGTTCCTTTAATGATCTGCAGTATTATTATGATATGTCTAGGTGGTTATTGTATTTATTCTATTTTTTATATGTTGTGCTTCCAAGATCTGAAGATTAATTTTTTTTAAGTTCTGAAAATTCTAAGTTATCATATATTCAAATATTACCTCTTCTCCATTGTTTCCTTCTGAAACTTCAATAAGATGCGCGTTGGACTTTTTCACTCTCTCATGAATGTCTTCCTCATATTTTATACTTCTTTGAACTTCTGGGCTGCATTCTTGATTTAAGATTTTTAAAACATTTTTCAGTTTCTAGAAGTTTAATTAGGTTTTTAAAAATTGCTTTTGACCTTGCTTACGTTTTCAGACAATAGTAGTGGACCTCCCGGTGCCCCTCCGAGGTCCCCTTCCCCAGCTAGTGAGCACTCCAACAAAACATGCTCATCCCAGGCCCCGTCTCAAGCTCTGTGCCTAGAGAAACTGATCTAAGACAGCACTTCCTTTATCTATTCTTAATCATAAATATTTTTTATCTATTCCTAATATACAATATAGTTCTGTTTCTGTTGGTTTTCACATATAACACCTTGTTTCATGTGTATTTTGTGACTGTTAGCTTTGAACTACTCATTTATCTTTTTGATTTCTTTGAGAACTGGGTTAAAGTTTGTTTTTCCAAAGAATGTTTACATTTGCTTCTGCCGGTTGCCTACAATCACTGACAAAAACACTTTAATTTCTTGTTTCCAGGTTTTTCAGACCACATGAGTAGCATGAACATTAATCCATGTGAAGGCCGACATGTAGTTAGTTACAAATTCTCCCAAGATACCATTTTCTTGCTGACATCACACATACTCCTTTGGTTGCCAATTTTATATAGGGGTCTCCTATTAGCTTATTTACCTTGGACAGCTCTAGGCTTTTTCCATGGCCGATTTAGTTATCAACACTGAAGCTCAGTGCCTCTAGGATTTGGCAGAACCTCTTCAGATGAAAGCCAGTTTTGATCCTTGCTTCCTTCCCACGTTCCTGTTCTGATTTCACCTGGGGTTCTGAGAATTTCTTACTTTTATGCCATCTCATTTTAAAAGGCTTACAAAATACATTCTTTTTATATCTAATCACTTACAACTTGTCAAACCATCAAGACATGTTTTATTACTGCAAACAACAAAAATTATGTACTTCCTGTTTTCTTTAGTAGAATATGAGAAAATTAGTTATGGTTTCTCAATAACTCATGCAAATTTATATAAATGCCATTTCTTTTATAGTGATGCCTTGGGGCTATTATAATATATAGGGCTGTTTGAGTAACATTAAATTATACTTACTTCATATTGCTTTAATTTATAAGAAACTGACTGAAGAAAGACTGGGTATGGAGTCAGTAACTGAATTTCAAATTAAATAAACTTTTTCTACAGCTATTTTCTGCTCAATAACTTTCTACTTACCCCTAAATTGAAAACTACATGTTTTTACATTCAAATTTTATAGTGTATCTGTTCCAAAAACTGAAGTTGCTAGAACATTGACTTTTTTTTTTTAAGTACATGGATCTTTGCACAACCTCAAGAAAGTTACCTGCAAGCACACTAGAACATCACATCAATACAGCACAACCTGGGAATCACTGGATTAGCAAACCTTTTTATTGAGTTTGGATTTGATGCTTGCGTGGACCATTAGCAGAATATGTCTGATATGTTCTCTGCCCACTGATATGTTTAATCGCAGCAAGGTGTATTCTCAAAGAAGAAAGTAGTAAGGGGGATCATTATGAACTAATAGATTTAAATAGTTCTTATGTGGTTTTGGTTTATTGCAAAAATTGTTTTGATTAATTCTGTGCTTTTCCAATTTTTGGACTCTTTAAGGTGGCTCCTGAGCCCTTTTGACATGACCCCATCTATTTTTGAAAGCTTCATTGTGTTTGGTATGACAAGATGTAGGCTTATCTCGTGTATTTCCTACCTCACTTGATATCACCTATTTCTCTAAGAATATCCAGTTCCTTTCAGAGAAAAGTGGTGTTTAGAAATCATAATCTTAACAGCAAGAGAGCTCATTGTAATTGGGCTGGTCATTGTTTCTAAAATTTTTTAGTTAACAGGAAATACACATTTTTAAAAGACAAATTATATTTTTATTTCATAGTGATATTTTAAATTAAATTTAGGATAATATGATTTTTAAATTTAACTTATATGATTATATAATTTTGTCTCCTCTCTTATGCTGAAAATCTTGGTTCTAATAATATTAATTACTGGTTTTATCTCATATAATTATTATCATGTACAGTCATGCATTGCATAACAACATTTTCATCGATGATGGACCACATATACATCAGTGGTCCCATAAGATTATAACAGAGCTGAAAAATTCCTATCACCTAGTGACCTCATAGCCATTGTAACATCATAGGGCAATGCATTAACTTTTCCGTATTTAGATATTTTTAAATACACAAATATATAACACTGTGTTAGAATTACCTACAGTATTCAGTATAGTAACATTCTACATAGGTTTGTAGCCTAGGAGCAATAACCTATACCATATAGCCTAGGTGTTTAGTAAGCTATGCCATTTAGGTTTGTGTAAATACACTACGATGTTCACACAGTGACAAAATCACCTAATGATGCATTTCTCTAAATGTATCCCTGTTGTTAATTAACACATGGCTGTATATAATTTTAGAATTATTAATATCAAAGTTATTATAAATGATATGATTAAAACATTTTTAAATTCTTTTGCAGCTTTTTTTTCCCTTAGAATATATCCTATTACCTATTAGCAATAGTAAGTGAAAATTACTGTGTTTTAAAGGCACTTATAATAATTCTCTGTATAGTTATGCCACTGTGATGTTGTGATTATTATATATGTATATTTATATATATATATATATGCACACATACATATTTGGTCTTTGTCCCCATTTCCTGGCATACAACTCCTAAAATCCTCAAACTCTCTGGAATAAGAGTGTCTCCTGTGTGTGTACTAATGAGATGACTGGTAACTGGCTGTCCCTAGGTATCATTAGGGTCGGGGGTGATCAAAAGAAAGACCAAGTCATGATTAGAGAGTTGGGACTTTTCAGCACTACCCCTCAACCTAGGGAGAGGAAAGAGGCTAAAAGTTAAGTCAGTCACCAATGGCCAATGATTTAATCAATCATGCCTACATGATGAAGCCTCCATAAAAACCCAAAGGGACAGGGTTTGGAGAGTTTCTGGACAGCCGAACTTGTGGAGGCTCCAGGAGGCTGGCAAGCCCCAGAGGCTATGGAGGCTCTTTGCCTCTTCCCCCATACTTTGCCCGATGCAGCTCTTCCATCTGGCTATTCATCTGTATTTTTTGTAATATCTTTTATAATAAACTGGTAAGCATAAGAGTTTCCCTGAATTCTGTGAGCCACTCTAACAAATTAATCAAACCCAAGGAGGAAGTCCTAGGAACCCTGGTTTATGGTTGGTTGGCGAGAAACATAGGTAAAACAACCTAGGGCTTGTGATTGGGACTGGAAGTAGCAGGAAGCCTTGTGAGACTGTACCCTGAACCTGTGGGATCTGATCCGCCACTAGCTCCAGGAAGTGTCTGTAAATTTGGAAATTTATTTCAGAATTGTGTAAAATGCTTAATCTCAACTTCAGATCTGCAAAGTGAGATATAGAAGTCTAGATCCCACCCCTAACACCTTCACTCTATTCCTTCCTACTATATATAGGTATTTTTTCCCATATTTTGCTTTATCCTTCTACCACTTTTTTAGATGTATAATAGAGGTACTATAGGCAAAGATGCATATATATGTGTGTGTGTGTGTGTGTATATGTATATATAGTTACAATTCTTTCCTTTCTTTGACATAATAGCACATTATAAATACTTTGGAACAAATGCTTCTTTATGGAAAATTATAGCTAATGTTAACGGAAAAGTTGTGAAAAATTATATGGTGGAGGCATCAGGTTGTTACTACCTAAACTCGACACAAGCACCAATAAAAATGGAGCAACCCGTAATTATGTGCTTGAAATGATAGATATGAAGTAGACAGCATCACTATGCAGTGTGCTCATGAAATAATAAATCCAAGACCAACAAAAATTTTAGGTCTATCTTCCAGTTTTTAAAAACTATGACGAATAGAGGCACAAATTCAATGATATCATGAAGAAGCAAATGCAGAGCATTCAACATAGCAGCTGATTGCATTGATTCAGCTTGTCAATGGCATGAATAAAATAAGGGGATGATGAGGGAGAAGGACTATGTGACTGAAAAGACATAATAAACAAATGCAATGTGTGGACTTGGTTTGGATCTTGATTCAAAGACCAACTATAAAAAGATACTGTTGAAGGAATTGAGAAAATCTGAATGAGAAATGTATTTTTATTCAATTTGTTAGCTGTGATAATAGTACTGTGGGAGTAAGAAGCTATTCATACTTCTAGATATATATACCAAACACATAGGAATGAACGGATATGAAGTCTGGAATTTGCTTTAAAATTCCTCTGCAAAAATATCAAAAAGAATTATGACAAACTAAGGAAGTATCAGTTTTTCTATGGTTGCTATAAAAAATGACCATAAACATAGTGATTTAAAACAACACACGTTTACTATCTTATAGTTCTATAGGTTAGAAGTTCAATGAGTCTCACTAGGCCAAAAGCAAGGTCTTGGCAAGGTGATATTCTTTTCTGGAGGCTCAAGGGGAAAATTCATTTCCTTACCTTTTCTGGATTCTAGGGGCTGCCCACAATCTTTGGCTCATGGTCCCCCTCTTCCATCTTCAAAGGCAGCAATGTTGCATTTCTCTGACCATTCTGTCATAGTTATATCTTCCTATAACTCTACTCCTTTTCCTTCCTTCTCCACTTTTAAGAGCCTTTGTGATTCCATTAGGCCCAACTAGATAATCCAGAATTATCTCCCTATCTTGAGGTCAATTGATCAGTGACTTTAATCCCATCCACAATCATAATTCCCCTTTGTCATATAATGTAAAATATTCATCTTTGAAGATTTGGACAAGGACATCTTTGAAGGTCATTAGTCATCTCACTACAAAAAGGAAGGAAAGAAGAAAAGAAGAAAGGAAGGAAAACAAAGAAAAGAAGGAAGAGATGCAAAAATCTTGATAAATTTGAAAACTAGTGATAATACTTGGGATTTTCTCCACTTTTGTTGATGTTTCAAAATTAAGAAAAAACAACAAACAATGATGACTTGGATGAGAAGCCATGACACATGCCTCAAAATTCATGACTTCAATAAGATCATGTACATAATCTTTTCCATCACATAGTCTTACGATAGAAACAATCCCTTCTGTCTCCATATTTCAAAAATTATTATCTGTAATTTTCTTACAATGAACTTTGACAGGAACATTGCATATTATGTTGTATTTGTGATCAATGTGCTTTCTCCACCCCTAACATAATCTGCTCCATGATATGGTTAATATTTTTGGTTTTCTTGGTGCACCCCTCCTTACTTACCACTGTGCTAAACATATAGTCAGTCCCCCATAAACAGGTAATTAATGAGAAAGGTACAGTTCTAATAAGTCATATCTGGTGTACACATTTACCTTCAGGCTAACAGTGGAGTCTTTGCCTCAAAAAAAAGCAGCTCACAGAAACTCCATTATGTTTGAATCTCGTTCAGACCTGAGCCCACTAGAACATGTCAGAAATATATATGATATTTAGAATACTTACCTATCTGTACCTTACACAGATACCACTTTTCTACATGTAGAAATTCAATTTTACTGTTTTCCAGTCTAAAGGTAATTCTAAATTTTTCAGACAAAAGATCATCTAAATGTACTGGTTATATCAAATCTGCTATCACATTGCAGCCTCTTCAAAGACTGTCTCCCAGTGCCCCACCCAGGATCGACGTTGCAAATGACTTCATTGTCCTAAATCAAATGAGAAAAATGTGTAAAGCACTATTCCTCAGGAAAGACAAACAAGCTAACATTGGATTCCTTGGCCTCAGTTGAAATTTCAATTTCACATATTCACAATATTATTTTAGGTGAAAAGAATTGCATTTTTGTGCCAATATTTACTAAACAGAGGTCTTAATTTTCTTTCCCAGTGTGTGGGAGCTTCACTTCATGCAGCTCTCCTTGCCGTTCTATTGTGTTAAAACAGCAAGCTTGTCAAGAATGGAGACAGTGAAGCAACATACGCAGAGTCTATGGGAGACATTTTCTCTATGGGTTAAAGTAAGTTGTTGGATCAAAGTCAGGACATAGATGCTACAGCTGGTCTGGGAAAAAATGGCAATTAAGAGGGGGAAAAAAGAACAGAAAGAGAGAATCACAGACAGTCTTTTTTTAGATGGCAACAACAGAACCAGACTGCTTGAAACTGGTAACTGACTCCAAATGTCACATTTTTCACTGAATGCTAAATAATATTGCTATTTTATAACTGTCACTTGGTTATATGGGTGGCCATATTAACTTATTTCATAACAACCGTGTTGCATATATTTTTATACACTGTTTGATATCTTCCTCTTATGTTTACTCATTTTAACAATACTTAGAATTGGAGGAATACAGGTTTAAAGGTTAAGGAATCCTTCCTTTGAGTGACTTTCATCCCCGCCAAGATTGGTATATTCACTGTGATCAGTTCATGCACTTCTATACAGGTTAACACTCAGTACCTGTGTGATTACCCATCCACTAGAAAATCACTTCTTTAGTGTAACTGTATATTTGTGTCAGAGAAAGTAAAAATGAAATAAGGCAACAAGAAAAATAAATGTTTTAAAGTACTTTCTCTGACAAAGTTGGGTAACTTACAATAATGTTGGGGGAGCAAAATGGTGGCATACTAATCCATATTTCCAGGTAATATTTACCTTCTCACAAAAAAATGATAGTAAAGGAATAGAAGTGGGATAAACACAAAATTCCTTTTCAAAATGATAAGGGACAAGAACATGTGAGAGATGTCAACACACTCAAAGCTGGGAGGGTACTGACTTAGCAGGGTGGAGAAAAGCTGAAGTATAATTGCCTGTTCGAGAAGGGGAGGGTATCTAAGAGCAGCAAAGTAATCCAAGTGAAAGAACCACTGCAATGTTTAGATACTGGAGGTACCAGTTACCTCCAAAGGCAGGATGCAGGGGAGGTGGGAAACAGGTGGTTGAAAACCTATAAAATTAACAGTTGGAACCCAGATCCCTTCCTCCAGCCTGTGCAACCAGAACACTGCATCTTCTCCACATCTACGATGGCAGGTGTTTACTCTCCAGAGAAGATGAACTCGTGTAGTTTAGTGACGTGAGTATAGCCAAGGAGGCAGATGAGCCATTTGACTGAAAAATAGAGTGATTCAGCAAAATCTAGCATTCTAAATGGTGAGAGCTCCAATTCCCTTTCCTCACTTGGCTCCCAAGAACTTATATTATATACCCAGGCTCATACCCACCTCCCCTCCAGGCCACCCCAGGAATACGATTATAGATTTCTCTCTGGGAAAACTGCCCAGTCCTATTGATAAGAGCTACAAATCCTTACATGGAGCTCATTGTGGTACAATGGTGTCATCCACCAATCAAAAAGTTCTGCCCTTGCACAAAATGCTTGCACCTGGTTTTCAGAGTTCCAATTTTAAAAATGAATGGACACAAAGTATCACCAGACCATCAACAATAACATTTAAAATGCAGGACAGAGTCCAAAAGAACAAACAGGAAACAAATAATTCAATGGAAATGGTGAGGAGAAAGCAAAAGAAAAAAAGACTACAATTAATATCTTCAAAGAGAAAAGAAAAAAAAAAAAAACATGAATCAAGAAAACTGTGGGCCAGGTGCTGTTGCTCACACCTGTAATCCCAGCACTTTGGGAGGCCAAGGTAGGAGGATCACTTGAGGACAGGAGTTCAAGACCAGCTTGAGCAAGAGTGTAACCCCATCTTTACAAAAAAACATTAATAGAAAAATTAGCTGGGCGTGGTGGCACTCACCTACGGTCCCAGCTACTTGGAAGGCTGAAGCAGGAGAATTGCCTGAGCCCAGGAGCTTGAGGTTGCAGTGGGTAATGATGATGTCACTGCACTCTGCCTCATAAAAACAAACAAAACTGTGCCCCTAAAAAGGGATATGGAAAACAGAAAAGAGACACTAAAAATAAAAAATGTAATATGAGAAAAAGTTCAAGAAAATTTTGAAATTAAAAACTGAGAAACGGTGTCAAAATTGGAACAAAAAGATTAGATAATTAGATTAATACAAAGGGTCAATAGATGGAAAATAAATCCAATTTAGAATTTTACAAGACAAACTATCACTTAATGTAAAGGTAGTTTCAGGTGAGCAAGGTCTTCGAATGTTTCCTTCCCATGTACTATTTCTCAGGAAGCTACTGTAAGACTGAGTCATGGGGTAAAAAGGGAAAAAAAAAAGCAATTGAATTCCCAAAATGAGCATAAAGAGAAGTCCTACCACAACAGCCACCAGCCCTAGAGAGAAACCCCACCAGACTAGAGGAGAGGATCAGAGGGCTCTGGGGTGCCTGTCTCCCTCTGTCTCACATGCAGACACACACGCGCACACGCACCCAAACTGGTGAAATGCCTAATGCCTGATACATTTGATTATCCTGAGAACATTTTAAGCTCTATCAGAACTAATTTGAGTACCCAACGGAATACAAAGACAAAAATATTGAGTAAGTGTGAACAAAATACAATTATTAACTCCAAAAATAAATTGTACAGTAAAAGAAACATTATCAGAGTAAATCATGTAGTATACAAAATATACTATAATTATTAAAAATGCTAAGTTCTCAATATATTTTATATATGCCATTACTTTTTCATATATACAAAAAAGGGTGTAAATAATTATATAATCATAAACATGCAAACAATGAATATTGATGCAAAGTAATGATTTCACTGTATTTAGAAGATGAGGGAGGAGGAAGTGTGTGCATGCGTGTGTGTGTTTGCACACGTGCACAGTGTGGGAGAAGGGGAGCTATAACAGCTAAATCTGCAATTTCCATAGCAGGAAAAAAATAATGTGAATTTGAAGACAAAGAAATAGCAATCAACTCATATTATTTAAAAATATGAAGCTAAATATAAGTAGAAACAGCTAGAATGTTGAAAGCAGTTACTTCTCTGTTAGCAGGAATTAAGGGTAGATGTGGATGGGTCAGAGGACCGTTGTTTTTGGAATGAGTTGAACTATGCAAAGAACTACCCTGTAGAAGTTCACAGACTCTAAAACCAAAATACAGTGTTCGAATACTGTTTCTACCATGTACTAGTTGTGATCTTGTGACTTAAGTGTTTAATGCCTTTATTTCCCTGTTTATAAAATTGGATAATAATAGTATTACCACATGAGAGTTGTCTTACAGATTGAGTTAATATATACAGTTATTTAAATATTATCTGGTATAATTTATATTTAAAAACTGAAAAGTTGATGAATATTCAATAATAAAGCCATCTTAAACTACTAAAGTGTGTTTCTTATTGTCTGATATCTAAACAAAATTATTTCATCAATTATACTTAATCATGAAAAATTAATTGGTGTTCATTGTAACCCAGCATGGGAATATATTGCCTAAGATATGAATTTAAATAGGCATCTAAAAAATAGGAATCTCATTCACTGAAAGGAATAAAGATGGTACAATTGATGACAAACTAATAACTAATGTTTATCAGAAGGTTAATTAATACTTATGCTAATATTTCTTCTGTTCTGGTGAAAATTAGTACTATCTCTGCTTTAGATATGCTCATATAGTAGTAGATATGCCCTCTATAGCTCAATTTAACATTAACAAAATCCTAAATTCTTGACATATTTTAACATGTCAACTTTTTCATATGTAGTGAATCCAAAATTTTAGCAAAATTGATATTGAATTTTTTTTCCTCATCAACAGAGGTTAAAGACAATTTTTTTTTTTCCCAAATACCAACTCTGTATAGAGAGATACTGTTAAGTAGGGGGAAAAATCAGGTACTGTTTTGATCACGGTGGATTCATTAATCACAACATGCAGTAAATCATGTTTGTGTTTTTATTTGTATTTTCAATATACAATGTAAATAAGAACACCTCCAGATATTCTTTTGGCAGGCACAAAAGCTGTTTATTCGACAGATGATATACACAATAATGTATGGCTCATAATTAGGGAGAAAGCTGTAATTTAAGAAGTTCTGATGGCATTCAAACAGTTTGTGTGTAACTAAACTAAGGCTGTTAGTGAATGGCAGCTTTAAAACATTTTAAACATGTGGACAAAAAATTGAATTTTTATTATTGTAAATGAAAAAGGAAGATTTCTGGAGAAGCTAGACAACATACTGCAATCCAGGCTTGAATGAGTGGAGGAGGAATGGTGTCGTATAAATAGAAACCTGCTCTTCCACACATGGGCCAAATCTCTGCCTCAAGTCCTCGTGCACAACACACTCTGTGTGGAAGTACGAGGCAATTGGAGAGACAAGTATAACTGTACGGTTCACACGGCATGCAGAGAGCATTATTGGGGGATACGCATGCATGTTCAATTTAATTAGTAGTCAGCATGGCGTGCGTAAGCCCTTAAGCTATTTCAATTCATAATTGATATGGCATGCCTATAACTTAAGCCAGGTCTCCAAACTTAAAAATGAAAACAATACATTCCTTCCAATTAATTTGAGTGTCTTAAATGCCATGTCGACCTGTCCTTTTATTGTCAATTAAATTGATCACTACATAATTAACCTTGTAGAAGGTCAGAAATACAAAAGCAACCATACTTTGGCCAATTTTGTCAAATTACATTGCTATAACCCGAAGAGCAAGGTTCTAACTCCGTGGCTGAGCCAATTTTCTTAGACTAATACGTAAAGAAAGTTTACCACGTGGACTAAGCTCTTCTACAAATAGAGAAAAGTTCCATTTCCCTGATTTAAATCTTATGTAGAAGTTCATATTTTAATAAATGTTTGGTGATTAGAATCTTATAGAGCCAAATAAGTTATGTCATCATCTTCTATGTTTCCAAGTAACAAAGAATAAAATATTTAAAATTGCCATTATTAATTATTAATTTCCTTTACACTTGAAGATATAATGAGGTATAATTAGAAATGGCATTTATTGACCACTTACCGATTCAAAACACTGTGTCACATGCATTACACACAATATCACATACAATCCTCGTAACAATATTGTGAAGAAAAGGTTGCCATCATCCCCATTTTATACATGAAGAAATAAAGCCTGATGATGTAAAATAAATAAATAAAATTTTCATTCTTTTTAACCTACATAATCTTAAAAAGCAGGAAGATATGATAATACACAACATTACACATTTAATTTAGACCCTGAAGTATTTTTATTCTGAGTATTTGAAGCTCAGGAAAGAATCACAATGAGACATGTTCATCTTTACAAGATGCAGCAAATTCTAGAAATTTTGTATAATGTACAATTTATGAAAAGATAAAGCTAGAGAGAGAGAGAGAGAAGACTGACAGAAAGGATCAGTTACCCAAAGGACAAAGACCAATCCAGTCATTGCTACCAGACACATGGCAACATTTAAAGACATTTCTAGTTAGGAAAGTTTAGGTACAGAGAAACCACATGGTAAAGAAAAAATTATCTACATTGTCCTCTGTTCATCCAACTCTTATTGTATTTAGTTATTTATAAGTTGTGTGCAGCTTAAAAAAGTTTTAAAATTACTTTCCTAGTATTTTTTAGTTTTATTTTTATATTTTATTTCAGCATATTATGGGGGTATAAATGTTTAGGTTACATATATTGCCTTTGCCCCACCTGCGTCAGAGCTTCAAGTGTGTCCATCCCCCAGACAGGGCCCACCACACCCATTAGGTGTGCATATACCCATCGCCTCCTCCCCCTCCCACCGTCCCAACACCCGACGAATGTTACTATTGTATGTGCACTTAAGTGTTGGTCAGTTAAGTCAGTTATTACCAATTTGATGGTGAGTACACATGGTGCTTGTTTTCCATTCTTGTGATACTTTACTTTGTAAGATGGGTTCCAGCTCTATCCATAGTATTTTTTAAAAGAGAGAAATGAACAATGAGAAAAGAATAAAAAAGGAAAGACAGAAAGATGAATGGATTAGTAGGCCTGAGAAGATAAATTGCTGCTTTCCTTTTGAAACATTTGCCACAAAGAAAATTCAATTCATTTTATTTGCAATATTTAGGAATTAAATAGAAAATCACTTATTATAGAATCTTACATATAGTAGGTATTTTTAAAATATGTGCTATATATTGAGGGCCCAAGTGGTGTAATATAAAATTTTAGCTGCTCGGGCGGTTATAGAGGGAACTAGTTACTTCTCTCGAAGACTGTGAAAATCTAACTCTACTTCATCTACTCATGACCCTTCATATAAAAAGTAAATATAAAGACTGTGTCATGCACTGCCTTAGAATGGAAAAATATAAAGTAGTGCTTTCCACTTCAAATTATACTGTGGATTTGTAAATTATATATATTCTAAAGAATGACTTCACAAATTAGAGGATAAGATACATGGGAGAAATAAAGGTAACTACATAGTTAAATATGAGACATTAGAAATGTGCTTTTGTTGGTAACTCCTATCTGAGTTAACTCCTATGTGAGTTAAGAGACAACTTCATGCAGCAGTAATCATAAAACTCTGTTGATAAAACTGTATAAAGTTATAATTTGTATGACAATAATAGAACAAAGAAGGGAGGAGGGAATAGCACTGCGCAAAAGTAATGTTTTTGTATACTACAGAAATTAAATTGCTATTAATCCTAACTAGACTTTTTTTGAGTTAAGATGTTATTTGCATTTTCCAGGGCAACAATTAAGAAAGTAGCTTTTTGTCTTTATTTCACAATATTAATGTGTTACAAATGTTTTTGTTATATGGATACATTTGTAATGCTTGAGTTAGGGCTTTTAGTGTGCCCATCACCTAAATAGCATTCATTGTACCCAACAGATCAGTTTTTATCCCTCCCTCTCGCCACCTTCTTGATTTCCAATGACCGTCACATTTCTCTGTACCCATCAATTATCTCCCAGTCCTTAAAGAGTGTATGTGGTGTTTGTCTTTCCATTCCTGAGATAATTCACTTAGGATAATGGTCTCCAATCCCATCCAAGTTGCAGCAAAAGACTATTTTATTCCTTTTTATGTCTGAGTAGTACTCCATGGTATATATAGATGACATTTCCTTAATCCACTCATGAATTGAGGGGCGCTTAGGTTTATTCCACATCTTCACAACTGTGAATTGTGCTGCAATAAACATTCAAGTGCAGATGTCTTTTTGATAAAATGACTTCTTTTCCTTTAGGTAGTAGTGGGATCATTGGGTCGAATGGTAAGTCTATTTCTATTTCTTTGAGGAGTCTCCATAGAGGTTGTACTAGTTTGCAGTCTCACCAACAGTATATAAACGTTCCTTTCTCTTTGCATTCATGCCAGCATCTATTGTTTTCAACTTTTTAACAACAGCCATTCTGATGGGGTAAGGTGATATCTCATTGCGGTTTTAATTTGCATTTCCCTGATGGTTAGTGATGTTGAGCATTTATTCACATGTTTCTTGGCCATTTGTCTTCTTTTGAAAAAGAAAGCTACTATTTAAAAAATAGTAAAAGAAAAAGCTAGGGAATTAAAATGGCACACTATTTGCATATTTACTGAAATATATCTATTTAAAATAGGGGTGAAGAAACTTTTCATGTTGGAAGGCTGCATTAATTTAGCTGTAAATAAATAAGGCTGCATTCAAGAAATTTTAATTAGATATATTTAAAAATGTACATTATTTTGTAAAAATCTACTATGTACTTAATAATTTCAAAAAATGAAAATTATTTGTTAATTTTAAAGTTAACTAACCTCTTAATGATTTTGTTGTATCTGCTTTTTGTTGCGAAGCATTTGGATATTTTGTTGCAGCATGGAGGTCCACAGGTTCAGTTGATCCTCTAAATAGGTATCAGTAATTTGTAATCTTAAGAGCATCTTGATTTGGGTTAGGTAGAAGAACATAGATTTGCAGCAATAAATGGTTGAAAACCAAGAAAGCATTTTGGGGGCATGCTGCCAAAGGTGTGGGTATTCTACTGCATTCTTCTATATTTCAATTGGATATTTCTTGGCATCAAACAATGACTTTAAAATGTCATCTACTGAGAGCTCAATCAATTCTATCTGTAGTTTTTTAGGTGCCTTAGTGATATCATCTAAGTGAAGATAAAATGCTAATTTGAGTGTGATATCATGATTCTCGAAGTCAGTGAAACCTTCATTGTAATCTCCAATAAATAAGTCTACAACAGCTGCATATTCTTCAAATGATTCACATATATCATATTTTGGATTTAAAGGTACAAATAAGTTGAAAATAAATTGATGGAAAAAAATATACCATGCAAGCAGTAACCAAAATAGAGCTGGAGCAAATCTGCTAATATTAGACAAAATAGATTTTAAGAAAAAGGTTATTACTAAAGACAAAAGGTACATTTTATAACAATAAAGAGTTAACCAGGAAGACATGCAATTGTAAATATGAATGTATGTAACAACAAAGCTCAATAACACAAAAAGCACAAATAGAATTGAAGGGAGAAGTAGAAAATTCAATAATAGTTGCTGGAGACTTCAATATCACACTTTCAATACTTGATAGAACAATGAGGCAGAAGACCAATATGTAAATATAAGACTAAAAAATACTACAGACAAAATAGACCTTACAGATATCTATAGAAGCCTCCACCCCACAACAGCAGAACAAAAATTCTTCTCAAGTGCACCTGAAACACTCTTGAGAGTAGATCATATGTTAGACTATAAAAAAAGCTTCATGAAATTTAAGAGTTGAAATCGTGCAAAGTGTGTTCTCCAACCCCATGGGATGAAATTAGAAATCAATAACAGAAGGAAATTTTAAAAATTCAAAATTATATGTGGAAGTCAAATAGCACACTCCTCAATAACCAATGAGTCCAAGAAGAAATCATAAGGCAAATTTAAAAAATACTTTGAGATGAATGAAAACAAAAATGCAACATACTAAAAGTTACGGGATACAGAAAAGGCAGTGTTTAAGAGGGAAATTTACTGCTAAAAATACCTATAATAAAAAAAAAGAAAAAAAAGTTAAGTCAGTAACCTGATCTTTCATCTTTAGGAACTAGAAAAAGAAGAGTGAACTCAACCCAAAGAAAGCAGAAAGACAAAAATAATAAAGATTAGAATAGAAATAAATAAAATAAAGAACAGAAAACAACAGTGTAAATTTACTAAGCTAATAATTGGCTCTTTGAGGTATCAATAACATCAACAAATCTTTCACTAGATGAACCAAGAAAAAAAGAGATAAAACTCAACTTAGTAAAACCATGAAAGAAAGAAAGGACATGATGAATAATTTTACAGAAATAAAAATAATTTGATGGAAAACAGTGAATAATTACATGCCAACAATTTAAATAATCTAAATGAAAGGATAAAAAGGAACAAATGAAAGGAACAAATTCCTAGGTAGAAATAAACTTCTAAAACTGAAACAAAAAGACATGGAAAATCTGAATAAACAAGTAAAAGGTTTAAGTTAGTGATTTAAAAATTCTATCAAAGAAAAGTCCAGTGTCAGATGGCTTTAATGGTGGATTTTACCAAATGTTTAAAGAGGTAATACAAACACTTTACAAACTGTTCTAAAAAATAGAAGAAGGAACACATCCCAACTCATCCTACGATGCCAGTATTATCTTGATAACAAAACCAGACAATGACATCACAAGAAAAGAAAACTACTAGTGATACAGATTCAAAGAAAGCAATTACCAAAAAACCTACTGCTAACATACTTCATGGTAAAAGACTGAATACTTTCCCCTAAGATCAGGAAGGAAGCAAGAATGTCTGTTCTCTTCACTCTTATTCAACATAGTACTGGAAGTTCTAGCCAGCATAATAAGGCAAGAAAAAGAAATAAAAGACATACAGATTGAAAATGAAGAAATGTAACTGTCCCTATTTGCAGATGACATAATTTTCTATGTAGCAAGTTCCAAGGACTAATTTCTAGAAAAATTCCTAGAACAAATAAATAATTTCAGCAAGGTTACAAGACACAAGATCAACACTCAAAAAATCAAGTGCATTTCTACATCCTAAGAATGAACATTCGTGGAAACCAAAACAATAAATATTTGTAGAAACCAATATTAAAAACATGATAACCTTTACAAGTGCTCAAAGAAAATGAAATATTCAATTATAAATTTTACAAGATATGGACAGGACCTGTATGCTGAAATGATAAAATGCTAATGAAAGAAATCAAAGAATATCTAAATAAATGAGATATTCTATATTAATGGATGGAAGACTCAATTTAGTAAAGATGACTAAATCAATCTATGATTTAATTTTAATTTAAATAAAATAAAAAGTTCAATTTATAGAATTTAAATGCGTAAATTAGTTTATACATTTAAAGTTCTCCCTAAATTGATCTACATACTTAAGACAATTCCTATTAAAACCCCAGCCATATTTTTGTAGACATAGACAAGCCTATTCTAAAATTTATATGGAATGTCAAAAGATCAATAGCAAAAGCTGTTCTATATTGTAAAGAGAAATAATGAGGAAGAATCATTATACTTGACACTAAAGTTTACTAAATAGTTACAATATTTAAGATAGTATGGTACTGGCAGAGGGATGGATGCACAAATCATAATAGAATAGACTACAGAACCGAGATGTAGACCTACACAAAAGTGTCACACTGATTTGTGTCAAAGGTGGGAAAAGCCATTCAATAGAGGAAGGTAGCCTTTTCAAGAAATGATATGGGAACAATTAGACACCCATAAGCAAAAAAAATGAACCTTGCCCTAAACCTCAACTCTATAGAAAAATAAGCTAAAAATGAATCACAGACTTAAATGTAAAACATAAAACTATAAACTATCAGAAAAATACTTGGGAGAAAATCTTTGGAACCTAGGGTTAGGCAAAGAGTTTGATACCAAAAATATAGTCAAGAGGAGAAAAAAATTAATAAATTGGACCTTATCAAAACTAAAAAACTTCTACCCCAAGAAAGATTCTGTTAAAAGGAAGAAAATGAAGCCTAAACAATGGAAGAAAATATTTTCAAACCGTATAATCCAAACAGCAAATGGGAAAAAACATAAAGCGGTATTTCACTGAAGAAGGTATACAGATTACAAAAAAGCACATGAAAACATGTTTAACATTATTAGCCATTAAAAAATGCAAATGAAAATCAAAATGAGATATTAGTACATACCCATCAGAATAGCTAAAATAAATAATAGTGATAATACCAAATACTGGTGAGGATGCAGAGAAACTGGATCACTTATATATTGCTGGTTAGAATGTCAAATGGTACATCTGCTCTGCAAAGCGGTTTGGCAGTTTTTCTAAAACCAAAAATATGCTTGCAATAGAATCCAGCAATTATACTCTTGGGAATTTATACCAGAGAAATAAAAATGTATGCTAATGCAAAAACATGTACACAAATATTCATAGCAGCTTTATTCATAATAGATAGAAAATGAAAATAACTTGCATACCTTTCAATGGTTATACTGTGTTTCATTCATACCGTAAAATACTACTCCTAAATAAAAGGGAACAAACTATTATTATTTGCAGCCACTTGGGTGAACCTCAAGGGAATTATACAGAATGAAACAAAGCCTATCTTAAAAAGTTACATGCTGTATGGTTCAATTTATATAGCATTTTTGAAATAACAAATTTATAGATATGGAGAGCATATTAGTAGTTGCTAGGAGTTAAAGAATGGGAGTCAAGAGAGAAATGGCTATAAAGGGGTAACTTGAGGGACCCTTGCAGTGATACAAGAGTTCGGTGGTAGTTATGATACTACACATTCAATAAAATTGCATAGAACTATACTCAAACACACACACACACAACTGAGAGCATGTATAATCATGAACTATGAATATGCTCTGTGTATTGTACCAATGTCAATTTCCTGGTGTGTTACTGTACTGTAATTATGTTAGATATCAGCATTGAAGGAAAAGGTGTGAAGAGTGCACCAGATCTCCTTGTACATTTCCTGGCAACTTCCTCTATGTCTATAATTATTTCAAAATAAAAAGTTTTTTTAAGAGATAGTAATAAATATTCAAAACTTATCACTTCCTACTCATTTTACTATTATCTATACTTTTGAATTTATTTATGTCTGTTATATCTGAATAGAAAAATGCTGTATAACAGGATATCTCTTTACAATTCTGTATTCACTAACATTACATTGGTAGCCTCAAATCAGCCATGGTAGAAATATTCATACCATAGAAATTGGCAAACACAACAAATCAGGACTTGATAAATATTTGATTGCTTTTCTGGATTTGAGGGGAAAATATTAACAACTTACATAAAACTTGTAAGTGTGTCATTTCTGCAGCAGACATATTATGAACAACATTTCAAGAAATCAGGAAAAAATTCTTCCAGCGTTCAAAAACTATTGTACTTTTCATCAAAATGTCACTCGCATCATTGAGGAACAAGTTAATGATATTTTTCTTGTTTCACTTTCACCTGACACATTAGTGTAAATAAATAATCAACCAACATTTGTGTCGGTATACTCAGATTGCTGGTTAAACATTTACCAGCACACCGCTACTTGGAATGATTATGTGGTCCTGGTTCTGGAAGCACTCACAGGTGGACAGACATAAGTAATGAAACTGAGGATCCTGATCTCACTGTTGAAATTTGAACTTCTGCATCTAGAGAGCATGCTGAGATTTCAATCGACAGCATGAGAAGAGTAGACTGAGCCATGTATAAAATAGGAGGCAACTCACAAGACTTAGGGAAACTCCGTGTGTTTGGGGTTAGGGTGTCTGCACATGCAGTTGCCCATTCGAGTCTTGTCAATAATCTCTTGCAGTTTCTGCACACTTAAATTGCATTACAACTACTTAAAACTCCCTGGTAGGTCTAATGCTGGTTCTTTTTTGGTCAGATTTTATATACATAGTTCTTCAGGTCATAAATCTCTGCTGAAGCACTGGCCAAAAAGTATCTGGTTATTACTCTGTCACAACAGAGAATTCTTAGCTTTCCTCTGATGGCTTCCAGTAGGCTTCTGGCTCGCGTTTGGAGCAGGAAGCCACCTGTTAGTCTTCACCAGGCTTCTCAAGATTACAACTTGAGTTTCTGTCCTCTGGGCTCTTGGTAGACAGAAATACATGCACCAGGTGCTCTTGTGAGGAGTTCTTTCGAAGCAAGGCTTCTATGCCTCCTCAGTTAAAGCTGCTTTGGCAACAATAGAAGGACATTTTGATCTCTTCTTGATTTAGGAGTTCAGGAGAATTGTGGATTTCTGAGAACTCTTAGGAATTAAATAAAGTTGTGACATCTATAAAGTTAGGAGTAGCAGATTCTAATTGTTCATATTCTGATGAGAATAGGAGCTCACTGCGATGGAGAATATCATTAACACTTTTCTAGTTGGGGAAATACTTATGCTTATCACTGCCCTGTCTCATCAGTGCTGATGGGGTGCAGACAGTGATTCAGAGAAGGGAAGCCTGTGGGTAATTAACAGAGGATTCAGAGCTTCAGAAAAGAAGAAGTCTAGGTTGGTTTAAATATCCAGAAAATGAACAGAATTATTTTACATCCTGGTATGTTACAAAGAAACAGTTATCTGAAATGCTTCTAAAATACAAATCTGTAAATGAATTTTTACTTTACAAATTGCTTCATTCTGTAACTTTCAGAAAAATGTCCATTTCCTTGGAATTAAATTCAAAGCCCTTCTACATACGGTTCTCCTACCCAGGACTGTTAACTTCCCCCCATTCCTTTTTAACACGTTACGTGTGTCTATTCTTCCATCAGTCTACTATCTCCATGTTGTTCCTTCTACTAGAAATGCTCTTCCACGTCTGTCTATTAGTTAATTTCAATTAACTTTCATGAATCAATAGTCTTCACTTTGTATGGAAGATGCCCTGAACCCTCTAGGCCAAGTTGAGTATCTTCTACTGTATGTTCATATATTTGAGGCTATCTTTATTAGTGCTTTTATGACATTCTATTGTAATTTTGATTCACTTAACTATTGAATCACAGCTGATTATCTTCACATCCCCAAAGCTTAACGCAGTGTTTAACATTTTGAATGGATGAATGAACCATTTTAAGACTGATAACCAAATTCTGAGAATATTTGGAACAATCAGAATTCCATGAGTGAAATAAACTCTCGTCCGACTAAGGACTACTTCTACTCCTTTCTAATTCATTTCAATCAAATTTTTAGAAGTTAAAAACCTCAAGCATTTTTCTAATAGATTTTTTTGTGATAAATAATAGCTCAATAATGGCTAGCGTTGTGTGTTTAATGTGTGACAGACATTTGTTTAAGCACTTTGTATTTCATCCTTTTGAGATAAAAACTACTATTATGATTATATTACAGATAAAGCAAGAGAAGTTAGTAATGTGTCCAAGATGAAACAGCTGGAAAGTGGTACAATTAGGGGACAAACCTGTCAGTCTGGCTCCTGGACCCACACACTTAACCACTGTGTAACACTTACTCTCCCAAAGATTACGCGTTTTCTTGGGAGCACACTACAAATTTGGTTCATTTCAATTGTTCACGACTTCCACCACCTTTCACAGTGTGCACAGTAAACTCATAAAATACTAATTTTGCACATCTACCTTCTTAAATGTAAAATAAGCTGAAACGACTACTTAACTCCACTCACATCTCAGAATAACATACAAGGAAGCATTTTGTAAACTCTGAAGTTTCATAGTGAGGCTTTTTGCACAGATCAGTGATATCTTTCGGTTTCTTTTCTGTCTTAAAGTCATCTTGCTACTTCCCTGCCTTATGCATTTTTGAGCGTCTTTATATTAGTTAAAGAAGTATTAATTATACTAAGTTTTTCAGACTCTGCCTCCCTAAAAGGAAAAGCAAGCATATTTTTAAAGGATATTTATGCAACTGAATACTAGGCATTGATTTACTGGACTTCAGTCTTCTCATCTTAAAATAAAGGTCTGCAATTTCCTTAAAATCACTGAGGGAAGGACAGGATTAGAGCAGGTGAAGGCCCAGGCCTCTTATCACTGCACTTCAACCAAAGATCTGATTTCCTCTGATTTCCATACTCATCCTTCAGAAATATTTACTAAGCCTTGGATGCAGACATGGCCCTGTGCTGGACACGGGTAATAGAGTGATGAGCAAAGAGGGCACTGTCTTCCTAGCTGCAGGGCGTTCAGAGTCTAGCGAGGAGAGAACCAGAGTGCAAACACACTGCAGATATTGAAGCATTACACATGCTAAACGTGGGCACAGTGTGTGGTGCTGGAGGGCTTTACATGGAAATGAGCTTTGTGCTTTCTGGAAACATATTTCATAGTCAAGATTTCCTATTTAAAAGTTCGAAAACTTTGTCTAAGTTTTCTAAGGTCCTTTTCAGTTTGACCATTATATAATCTGATGAAACAAAAACATCAATTCGTGAGTGCAGTTTTAAAAGTTAGCTAATTAGTTCTTGCAGCTAATTCAGTTAATATGAAAAAGCATGCTGTGTGACATAAGTCTGAGGTCAGTAGTGATCGCTGTGAACCAAAACATCAATTTGATCTTTGAATGTTGCTCTTATTTAATCTTTTCTCGCCTCGAAGACTGAGAAATGTTCCTCCATTTTGTCCTACGCTGACCATTCAACTAAAAGTCATTACAACAGGGTCAGCAAACTATGGCTTCTCGGTCACACTCGGTCCACTGTCTGTTTCATTCAGCTCTCAAGCTAAGAATGGTTCGTACATTTTCAAATGGTTAAAAAAAATGACACGTAAAAATTATAAGAAATTCAAGTTTCATAGTCAACTTTTTTTTGGGAACTCAGCCATGCTCATTCATTCCTGTATTGTCTATGGTATCTTTATAACATCAGTGTTGTTTAGTTGTGACAAACCTTATCATCCACAAAGCCTAAATTATTTGCTCCCTGTTCCTTTACAGAAAAATGTTTACTGACATCTGCATTAAAACATGAGTTTATTGAGGTATTATCAATAACACACTCATGCTACTAATATTCAATTCAGTTGTGTGCTTCTGGCTTTCATTATAAGCTTTAAATGTATACGAGCTACTTTTTCTACCTTTATTTTTCAGGAATATTTTCCCATTAACACACAGGACAATCAAATGCCTTTATTTAAAAACGTACCTGACCTTTTTTTTAACCTGAACGTCATTAACAGCTTCCTAAAGTTTATTTTGGGCAATTGAAATTATAATACAAAAAGTCAACATTAGGTGTCAGTATTTTACATATTATTTAGCAAGTATATGTCAATGAAAAAAATGTATTGCATTATTACAGACAGCATTTTCACTGAAAAAATCTCACCGTCTGTTATAACTGCTTGCTCTACCATTTTTTGTTTTTTGTATTAATAAATGTTCTTTATGATACCCACAAAACAAATTTTTAGAAATCTTCATTTTTTGGTGTCTGCGGCTACATTTTCACCATATGTCTGTGAATAGTAATAGATATTAACGTAGTACTAACATGGCCTCAAGAAACTCATGTTTTAACAGAGATGTTAGTAAACTTTTTCTATAAAGGAACACAATAAATAACTTAAGCTTTGTGGGTGATAAGTCTGTCATAACTACACAACTCTGATATTATAGCGTGAAAGATACCATAGACAATAATACATGAATGAATGAGCATAGCTGAGTTTGAAAAATAAGTTGACAATGAAATTTGAATTTTATATATTATTATGTGTCATGAATTTTTTTTTTCATTTTTTTAACCATTTAAAAATGCAAAAACTATTCTTAGACAAGTGTCTTCTAAATCTTCTCCATAATGATCTGAATGAAGTTTCAAAATAGAAATCATTTACTGGCAGAGTGGTTTTGTGGGGAGAATACCAGCGAGGCATTATAGGGAAGTGGAAAGGATACAGAATTTGAATTCGTACTTTAAGACTTTAATAGTTTTGTGATTTAGGGCAATTTCCTTAACCTAATCTGTGACTTAATTTTCTAATTGGTATCACTGTAGTGGGAGTGAGGAATCATCAAGTTTCTACTCTGCAGGGTTCCTGTGAGGACTAAAAAGTCTAACACAGTTTTTCAAAAGTCACTTGTCAAAGTGGCTGGCTCAGTGAATGTCCCACAAATGTTAGCACCTCTCTTCTGCTATCTGCTATCTCCTATGTTTTTTTATCTTGAAGCTATTTTGAAAAAAGATAGGTTAATATATGGAAACATACGTAATAGACCTTCAAAAATAGTTTTCTTATCTCTAATCATTTAATCACGCAAAATCATAATTCTTTGTATGTGTATGTGTTTGTGTATTTGTGTGTTTCAAAGTCCTTTTATTCATACACCAGGATCAAAATAATTTCCAAAGAATCAGAGATTAAATAAAACCAAATCTGTTCCATGCCTCTATATCTATCTGTAAATGATTTAGTCTGAGTTCATTTTAGTGCTTCCACATCTATATGCAACATATGTGCAAAAAGAGGATTTCTAAAGGTATAAAAACTATATTGAGCCCTAATAAATCACTAAGGGAAAAATAAACAACCAATAAAGTAAAGAGCAAAGAACATAAATAGGCAATACACTCATACACAAAAACAGTACACATGATCAACAAATATTTAATATAATGTTCAACCCTATTAATAAATGATAAAATAAAAATGGAAACACTGAATTTCAAAAAGCAATTGTCAGAAAGGGATCATCAGAGTTTTTTCTTAATTTAATGAAAGTAAGTGGTCAAGTGGTCTTGGTTGCTTTTCCCATTATGAAGTAGAATCTAACTCTCTTCCTCTTAAATCTGAGCTGACCTTAATGACTTTCTTGACCAGCAGGATGTGGGTCTCTTGTGGCTGTCATGGAAGCCCTGCAGTTCACACCTTGGTCTCTTAAAACAGTTTCTCAAGGGGAAGCTGGCTACCATGTCAGAAGTCCCACTACCCTAAGACTGTCATGCTGAAGAAGGCACAGGTAGGCATGCCCATCAGCAGACCCCGTTGAACCCAGCTGATACAATTTGGATATTTGTCCCCACCAAATCTCATGTTGAAATTTGATCCACAAAGGTGGGGAATTCATGGGAGATATTTGGGTCATCAGAGCAAATCCTTCCTGAATGGCTTGGTGCCATTCTCATGGTAATAAGTTCTCACTCTGTTAGTTCCCTCAAGATCTGATTGTTTAAAAGAACTTGGCACCACCTCCTCCTCCTCTCTCTCTCTCTCTCTCTCTATCTCTCTCTCCCTCTCTCACCATGTGACATTCCTGCTCCCCCTTCATCCTCTATCATGACTAGAAGCTTCCTGAAGCCCTCGCCAGAAGCAGATGCTGATGCTGTACAGCCTGCAGAACTATGAGCCAAATAAACTTCTTTTCTTTATAAATGATCCACCCTCACATATTCCTGTCTAGCAATACAAAATGGCTAGACACCAGCCATCTAGCCATCCCCAGTAAAGTAGCAGATATGTGAGTAAAGAAGTCTTGGCCCCTGTAGACCAGCACATTTGCCAGCTGAATGCAACAGAGTGTCCTCAGTTAATGTCACACAGAGCACCTACTAATGTATGACCATGAGCAAGTTACTTAGCCTCTGTGTACCCTAATTTCCCATCTAAGAAATAAGAATAATGATACCTGCCTAACAGAATTATTGTGAAGATTAAATGAGTTTATGCAGATCAATTAGAGAACATCTAGTACATAGCAAATGCTTAATAAATTACTTATTATTATCATCATTACTTACTGGGTTTTTTTTCCCATAGCCAAGGAGTATGAGGGGTGAATCTATGGTACCTGGGGAATAGTATTTTTAACCATGTATTTGTCCTGCTGGACTTTGGAGATAGGGCATTTTTTTCCACCTGGACTTCTTTCTTGCTAGATATTACCTCTGAGGTCCATTTTGGGAAATTTATGAAGCATTTAATTCTCACCTACCTTCCAGTTTCCACCCGGAGAGAGGTATTAATATTTGAGTCATTGTATGCTGACCATCATCCCTGGAAAAACTACGACTGGACTGAAGATGAGAATAAGCAGTCACCTCAGCCTCACCTTCATATAGACATGCCACATTACTATTTCTGCTCTTCTGTAGCTCTTCTGTACCCAGGTAGATGTCAGTAACTGCTAGGAAGACTTCCACACAGAGTTCTAAAGAGGGATCAAAGCAAAAGGCCTTTCTTCCTTTGATTCAATAATCATATATTACCTACAGATTTTCTACTGCTCTCCTTTTGCCCAATCTTTTTCCTTTTTTTGGTCATCTTCCTATGCTCTCTTCGTATGGATGCTCTACTTATAGTAGATCCTCTGAATTTTGAATCTCATTGTGATGTCTTAGAGCAGTGGGTCTTGACGTGTAATCCCCAGACTAATCACAACAGCAGTATCTCAATACTTACTGAAACAAAAATTCTTAGGCCCTACCCCAGATCTACTGACTCAAAAACTCTGAAGGTGGGGCTTAGCATTCTGTGTCATAATAAACTATTCAGGGTATTTTGGTGAAAGTTAAAGTCTGTAAACCAACTTAGATAATAATTCTATGGACCTAGTCCACCATATTTGTTTCTTAATAAGTTTTCAACTTTAGGTGAGTTTTGAAGGAAACAAAAACCTTTTTTCTCTCTTCAGAAAGTTCCTGATTTTCCAGACTATAGTCCCAACAAAGATTCAAGGAAAGCTTAATTTCACAGAGCTGAAAAATGAGTATGTTACACTGTATTTGCCTCTCCCTAAATCACTAAAATCCCCTGTGAGGACTCACTGGAATCATGACTTAAAGGAAACCAAAAAAACCTTTGTTTATTATTTTCCAGAAATATTATTATTAAAACTAGTACTCTCATGGTATTTTAAGCATTTCTCTTAAATAACAGATGTTTCAATTATCCATTACTGCATAATAAGCTATTCCAGAAATTTAGTGGGTAGGGGAAAAATGCTTCTATTTTCCCATAAGTCTGTAGGTCAGGAATTGAACAGGATCAGCTGGGTGGTTCTTCTGCTTATGTGTCATCATTTGGCATATCTTAAAGGGTTATATTCTACTCAAATGGCATGTGGGGCTGGACTATCCAACATGAATTCACTTACATACCTGGTACCTTGGGCAGGGATAGCTGGGACATTGGGAGCCTGAGACTGATATGTATCTCTCCCCACCCCCCACTCTCTTTCTCTTTCCCCCTTCCCACCACCCATCCCACCTCCATGGATACTTAGGCTTCTTTTCTTGGTGACTGAATCCCAAGAATGAGCATTTTAAGTGGTGACAGAAAAAACTATAGATTTCTTAAGGCCAAGCATTGGAAGTTTCACAGCATCACTTCTATTGGATTCTACTTATCAAAGCAAGTCACAGGGCTAGCCCAGACTCCAGGGCAGGGGAAATTAACTCCACTTCTTAATGGTGAAGCAGTATAGTCATAATGCAGAAGACCACATGGGATGAGATATATGGTTGTGGCTATCTTTGGAAATACAGTAGAATGCAGATATAGTGACAAGAAATTATATTCAGGCAAGTTTATCTAAATATTATTTATGAAGGTAGAAAGCTGGAATCAACTTAAATATACAATTGTAAGGGATTGGCTTAATGATTTCATCACTAAAATCCGGTTTTAGATTCTCTTTAAACATTTTAAAATGCACTGTACTCAACACTGGGGATAGATATAGAAATAGAGAAACATGACTCCTACTCCAAAAGAACAAGAAACAGAAATATACATCAATATTACTAAATATAAGCCAGAATGAGCTAGATAGAGGTGCACTAAATTCTATGAACATGCAGAGGGGAGTTTTAATCCCAACAGAGGGGATAAATGAAGACTTCCTATTTTTTTTAGTTTCTGGAAATCCTCAGAAGATGCAACTTCACGTGTTTTCTTTAAGAGAAGGAATAAGTGAGTATGAGAGGAAATGGTGCTAAGTACAGTGGCACTATTGCATATAGGGTTTCACTTTCAAATACTGGAACTAAGTGTGTTCAGTCAAAAAAGATTAAAAGTAAAGGACAGGCTAAATTGTATGGGTGGCTGATGCAGACCTCCATTCTACTCCATAAGCTGAGGACCCAGGTTCAATGTGACAAAACTAACACAAACTCCTTCTCACTTCCCAAATGTCTGGGAGAAACAAGAATGTCCCACACTGAAAGGGATTCTAGTGTTTAAAGATGAGGTTTAGTTTGTAATAACTTTTTTTCCCCAAATACAAGTTAGGCACTTTATCTGGAAATCAACCAAAGTGTCCTGCTTTCCAATAATGGAGGAAAAACTATCCGCATTGGACTTATTTAAAGAATATCGGCCTCCAATATATTGCCTCCACTGAAGATTTGCAGTTTGACTAAGGGGTCATTAGGGCCCTAAAATCCTACGTACTACACCATACAGATGTGGAAACTGAGGACCAAAGTAGTCAAAGTCTAGAACCCTCCAGTTCTACCTCTGTCTCTTACAGTTCCCTCTCTCTTCCACACTGTATTTCTGTAAGGACTCTATAATTCTCAGTTGCTGTAGTACCTCAGTGGGATAACAAGGTTGCAAGTGATTTCTTTCAAGACTATTCTATTTAGCTGCTTAAGCATCTTCATAAACATGCTTCTCTCCTGACAGTAAACAGAATAGTTTCTCTGATGATTCTCTGGCTTCAGTCACTACACTCTTATTTCAACTACGGGAGATTTGGCATTGAGGGCAGGATCTATTCATTGATTTGCAGGAAGTGCATGAGCAACGCTGACCATATGCCAACCTCCACTCCAACCAGGAAAGGGCACCTGTGTGAGCCCTGTTCTCTCCGTACCTGTTTTTCCTGCTGTCAGGAAAAGAAAGCAATAATTTAAGCATATTGCCATAGGACATTCAGGCACTTCACAGGTAATGCTGTTTTTTAAAAATTGAAGGTTTTTGGTAACCCTGTGTTAAGCGATTCTTCCAGTGTCATTTTGCCAATAGAATGTGCTCATTTCCTGTCTCTGTGCCACATTTTGGTAATTCTCACAATATTTTAAACATTTGTCTTATTACATCTGTTATGGTGATCTGTGTTCAGTAATCTTTGATGTTACTATTGTAATTGTTTTGGGGTGTCATGAATCACACTCACATAAGATGGCAAATTTAATTGATGAATATTCTGTGTGTTCTGACTGTTCTACCATGTTCCCCAGTTTCTCTCCCTCCCATTGAGCCTTTCTATTCTTTGAGAAACAGTAATATTGAAACTAGGCCAGTAAACAACCCCACAATGGCCTCCAAGTGTTCACGGGAAAGGAAGAGTCACAGGTCTGTCACTTTAAATCAAAAGTTAGAAATGATTAAGCTTAGTGAGGAAGGCACGTCCAAAGCTGACATATGCCAAAAGTTAGGCCTCTTGTGACAAACAGTTAGCTAAGGTATGAATACAAAGGAAACGTTCTTAAAGGAAATTAAAAGTGCTACTCCAGTGAACACACGTATGATAAGGAAGCAAACAGCCTTATTGCTGATGTGGATAAAATTTTAGTGGTTTAGATAGTAGATGAAATGAGTCACAACATTCCCTAAGCCAAATCCCAATCCAGAGAAAGGTCTTAACTCTCTTCAATTCTATGAAGGCTACAAGAGGTGAGAAAGTTGCAGAACAAAAGGTGGAAGGTAGCAGAGGTTGGTTCATGAGGTTGAAGGAAAGAAGCCGTCTCCATGACATAAAAGCGCAAGAGGAAGAAGCAAATGCTTATGTACGAGCTGCTGCAAGTTGTCCACAAGCTCTAGCTAAGATAATTGATAGAGGTGGCTACATTAAAGAATAGATTTTTCAATGTAGATGAAATAGCCTTCTAATGGAAGAAGAGGTCTGCGACTTTCCTAACTACAGAGAAGTCAGAGCCTGGCTTCAAAGCTTCAAACAACAGGCTGACTCTCTTATTAGGGCTAGCACAGCTGGTGACTTTACATTGAAGCCAAGGGTCATTTACCACTCCGAAAATCCTTGGATCCTTAAGAATTATGCTAAATCTACTCTGTCTATGCTTTATAAAATGAAGCACTAAAGCCTGGAGGATAGCATATCTGTTTACACATGGTTTACCGAATAATTTAAATCCATTATTGAGACTCACTGTCTAGAAAAAAAAAACATTCTTTTCAAAATATCACTGCTCACTGACAATGCACCTAGTCACCCAAGAACTCTGATGGCGATGTACAAGGAGATTAATATTGCTTTAGTGCCTGCTAACACAACATCCATTCTGCAGCCCATGGATCAAGGAGTCATTCCTACTTTCAAGTTTTATTCTTTAAGAAATACATTTTATAAAGTTATAGCTGCAACAAATAGTGGTTTTTCTGATGGATCTGGGAAAATTCAATTGAAATCCTTCTAGAAAAGATTCCACCATTCGAGATGCCATCAAGGACATTTGTGATTCATGGGAGGAGGTCAAAATATCAACATTAACAGGAGTTTGGAAGAAGTTGGTTTCTACCCTCATGGATGAATTTGAGGGGTTCAAGAAGACTTCAGTGGAGGAAGTAACTGCAGATACAGTAGAAATAGCAAGAGAACTAAAATTAGAAGTGAAGCCTGAGGATGTGACAAAATGGCTGCAATCTCATGACAAAAATTAGTGAATGAGGGCTGCTTCTTATGGATGAGGAAAAATAGTGGTTTCTTGCTATAGAATCTACTCTTGGTGAAGATGCTGTGAACATTGTTAAAATAACAATGAAGGATTTAGAGTATTCCATAAACTTAGTTGATAAAGCAGTGGCAGGGTTTGAGAGGATTGCTCCTACTTTTGAGAGTTCTAAAATCTTATCAAATAACATCATGTGCTACCCATGAAATCTTTCATGAAAAGAAGAGTCAATTGATAAGGCAAAGTTCATTGTTGGCTTATTTTAAGAACTTGCCAAACCCACCCCAGCCTTCAGCAACCACCACCTTCATCAGTCAGCAGCCGTCACTGTCGAGGCAAACGGAATAGGACTCATCAAAGTCTCAGATGATCATAGGCATTTTTTAGAAATAAAATATTTTTAATTAAGATATATTCATAGTTTTTGAGATATGATGCTATTACACACTTAATAGACCACAGTATAGTATAAACATAACTTTTATATGCACTGGCAAACCAAAACATTTCTATGACTCATTTTATGGTGATTTTGCTTTATTGTGGTATCTGGAACTGAACTCACAATATTTCTGAGATGTGTCTGTACTTGATACTAAGTCCTACCTCCTGGAACCTGTGGAGAATGGAAGATATTCTC